>JAAGAY010144957.1:34032-52577 GCA_011801015.1 Ardeotis arabs | reverse complement strand
TGCAGATCTCTTCTCCAGAAACTCACATTTTCTTGCTCACATTCTCCGTTTATTCACAGATACATTAAATAAAGAAAAGGATGAGTGAGTATAAAGTAAGTGAAGACTACTGGAAGGCAAGAACATAATCCAGAGTAGAGAAGAAGATGAAGGAAGTGTATAAGCACTTACAGAAAGCCAAAACACAAGCAGCAGCTCATGTCCCCAAACAAGATTAACTGTGCATCAGCAAGCCTGTCGGCATTACAAATTAAATGTTTGTCTAAGCTATCCAGACCACAGAAGTTTTTTAATTATTGTCATAATATATTTTCCACATTTTTTTGCCAAGAGAAAAAAAAACCCTTGAAGGACTCTCAGAGACTTTAGTCAAAAGGCTGGTACTGTCTGTTCTTGTCTAGAATTTAAGCAATGACATTAGAAGGAATTTTTAGAAACACATCTGGCATCAAGATGAATAATCAAGTGGTTAAATAGACACATCTTAAATGCTAGTTTATATTTAATAATTTTATTAATACAAATATTTGAAACAAACAATACAGGTTTACAGTGAATGTATTAGTTTATGGAATTTTAGCTAACTTGCCCGTAGATTTCTAGAGACATCATCATCCCTGAAGAAATGTCAATGAAGTGGGTGAACTATGAATAGATGAATTTGGGTCTGGTTTTTTTTCTTTTAATTTGTTTGGGTCAGATATTTATCTTTCATCATTTATTACACAAGAAAACTCAAGTAGTTCAGTCACGTTTATGATTGTTTTAGATGAAAGTAAACAGGAAGGAAGATTTTTCAAAATATAAACGCTTAGGCTATATTGTCATTTCCACTAAATGTGTCATTAGACAGATAAGCCTTGTAGTAGCCCAGGAGAATCAACGTGAAATAGGCTATCAAAGTGAAGGAAAATGACAATTCTAATCACTAGTCTAAAAGCAGAGCAAATTAGTTAATTAACATCACTTTTTTAAAAAGTGTTATTAGTAACGTACAAGGACAGCTAAAGGCTATTTTATGAAGTTTACTGGTATATTTATCTTCACTGTGTACAAATTTTGGATAGTTGCATAAAATACTCCAAAACCTATCACGAATCATTGGAAAAGATCGCTTTTGGCAGTTGCATCAAGTACCTAATAGAAGGTATGGAAAGAATGGAAGGGGCAGGGAGGAGCAGAGGAGACAAGCAAATCATACCAGACACCTGCAAGTGCCTGGGAACTTGCTTGCAACCTGTCAGCAGTCAATTTTGCTTATATCACAGCCATTCTGTGGGGATCCTGGACATGCTGACAGGGCACATCACCTGACCTTCAGCCCTTCATTTTATTTGTTTGTGAAATTACTCTGATTAAAATACCATTATTTCACACATGGATTATGAGTCTAACTTAAGCAACGGTCTAAAGCTTGCTCTGATGCAGCATCATCTTTAAAACCAGAAAAACTATGTATATAACTCAAAGATATTAAGAATGATACAAAAACCAAAACTAGTTATCACTTGCATTACTCTTTTCTGTCCTTTGAGGTCAGGAAGACCAAGCAAAAGATCTGACACAATCTTTCTGGGTGGGGGTTTCCCCTCTAATAGCCTCCACAGTGCATTTTCTACAGCAGTTTAATGAGTGCAGTAAATGAACTCAGTCTCAGGACAGTTACCCACATTTTCTTTAACAAGGATATTTCCAAAGCTAACAGCCAACAGGCAGCTGCTGGGACAAAGTAGGTCTGTCTGAAGCTGCTTCTAGCTCTCTAGTGGCAGATGTGAAATAGTGTAATCCCTCTCTGCGTATTTCTGGTTATTATTTTTTATTGGACTAGTTATAGCTGTGTCCCAAGAAAAACAGGGCTCATCCTAAGCCAGGTTAAAAAAAAAAAGAAAATAAATATATATATTTTTTTTTAAAAAAAATCATTTTTAGGAATCCTTCGGCATTAATCTTTATATTAATCAAAGTTTCATATAGCACTGGTATTTCTCCTTTAATAAAAGCAAAGCAACATTTGTGAACATGAATATACTTGCACACAAGCTGTGATTTTCCAAAGGAGACAATTGATACTGAAAGATGAAAGGGAGTGGGAGGTGCAGAATTAACTGAAAATAAGTACTCAAAAATGGTGGTCTCTAATTTGTTTGTTTGTTTTAAATACTTACATGTGCATGGGGAGAGTGGGGGTGGCTTTATCATGATTCTCCCTGGACTAGGTCCAGGTCCTGTGTTAAGTGCAGCCAGCTACAGCATCTCTTAGAAACAAAACAAAAACAAAGGTTTCTACAATTTCCCCAGCTTTGCTTTGTTATAAAGCACATCTATTTCAGGTCAGGCATAGGCCACTGTGTTCCCAAGTACTACATGTCCTCAGCTTTAAAATGTGGTACTTTCTTAGGTTTCTAATAAAAAAAAAAAAAAATTAGAAAAAAAATTAAAAAAAGAGAGGTATTTGGCAGCCAGGAATCCCTAAAGATTGTTAAAAAAAAAAAAAAATTAAAAAGTACTTTTTACACTAGGTGAGAAGGTTTCACAATTTATCCATCTTTATCGCCATATGGTCAACTTTTCCAGTGCATTCTAATTAAGACTAGATCCTAATTAGATCTACATCTTCAGCAGATACTATTGTGCAGTGGGTCTGTTCACCAAGGCAGCTCTCCCTAGTTTATTTCCAGAAGAAGCTCAAAGTGCTGAGGCTGAGAAATATGTACTCCACCATCTGAATACTTTGAGCATTTTTCTGTCCAATAGCCTGAAAAGAAGCTAGACACAAATCCGAGTAAGATGATACTTGGTTTTCCAAGGGATTAACACGCTGCAGGGTGTGATTTAGAAGTAGTGCAGTGAAACACAAGTTATGTCTAGAGATTCCCTCTTCTGAAGGTGCTGTCCTCCTTTCTTGTGTACACGAAGATTCACATTTTCACAGAAAACTCTAAAATAAAGTCCAGACCTGCCTTTAAAGAAGTATACCCTTCCTGCTGGCTTACTACTCCAAGTTTTGAATTCATACATTAGGCTGGTGGTTGGGAAGAGATAGAAATTAGGTGCAAAGAGAAAGAGCAAGGAAGAGACAGGCAGGAATTACAACACTTAAGTGTACTCTTCACTTCTGCATAGGTCTGTCTATAACAGTAGCGTGACTGGAGTTAAGAAATCCAAGCAGAAAGACCAGCCGCGTAGCTGCTGAAGCAAGGAAATTCAGACAATAATTGCTGGGAAACATGCTTGGCTACCTAATACCAAGTTTTCTAGGATGAATGCAGTGCTCCTGCAACAACCTAGCAGTTTTAACCCCGTCCTGGAGCATCACCAATACATGATAAAGCACACAAGCAAAGCCACAGTGCAAGACATGCCCCTCTGCTTCCCACAGGCGGCCTCCAAGTGTGTAGTGAGCCCACAGCTGTCTCGCCATATATCATACGCTGCGTAAGATCAGCACGGGGAAGGCAGCAGTAAAGGAAGTGGGGACAGAGGGTGAGAGGAGGCTAGCGCTGTCTTACAGAGCCCCCCAAACTGCAACCCAGCACACTTTATGAGTGACATCAGCCTGCCAAGCAAAACACTTCCCTTGCCCATCCCTGGTTTTCTTACAACAGATGTGGATAAGAAGTAAAAATATGCATGTATTTCATGGAAGAGTACTGTATACTAGTACAGTGTTTGTAACCCTACTAAACTTATTAGCATTATTAATTACTAATATCTTCACTGTTAGATTTTATTGTCAAACACTTATTTAAAACCGTGTTATAAATGACAAGATATAGCACAATATTTCATAGAACAGATGCCTGAGTTTATTTCCGGGGGCTTTTCATTTTATGCAAGTCTTCCAAACATTCTTGAAATATTCCTACTTTTCAGGGGGTTGGGAGGGACTTGGTTGAGGTTTAGGGGGTTTTGTGTGTTTTTTGGTTTTGTTTTTGAGGGTTTTTTGTTTTGGTTGGGGTTTTTTGTGGGTTTGGTGTTTTGTTTTTTTTCAGGGTTGTATTTTTTTTTTTAGTTGGTTGGTTTTTTTGAGGTTTTTGTTGGTTTGGGTTTTTTGGGGTTATTTGCTGGGTTTTGGGTTTTGGTTTTTTTTCAATTTATGATCTTTCCTTTATTTCCTGCTCCCTGGATCTTTGTCTAAAGTTCTTAAGTGCTATAAAGAGTATTTACATGCCTTTAAATGAACTACACATTTCACACTGCAATATTTAATCTTTCATGATGTCAAGGAGATGCACTCTGTTCTTTGAAGGTAGCAGTACATCTTACATGTTATTACTAGAAAAGGTCATGAAAAGATCAATACATGCCTTATGCTTACATATCTCACCATAGGAAATTGTCCTTTAGAAGCAATATAAAAAAGTCTCCCTTAGAAGGAAGCCGAATCCTAAGAAATAAAAGTGGTAATTAATAGAGGGCAGATGGAATGCCTTGAACTTTCAAGGTTTGATCCTGTGCAGCCTAAGAGGAGATAACATCCATAACAGACTCGTAATAACACCAAGCACAGATGTAAGCAGAGCTGACTAGGAAAAGCAAGGCAGGGGGGCAGTGTGAGCTGCATGTTTACTTACCAAGAGGTGGATAAGAATATAATCAGTAGATTAAGCAAAATTGCTTCCTCACAATGCCCCACCCATTCATTTTTTTTGTAACAATGGCATAATTCCCTGCTCCTTCTAAGCACTGACTGCATCTCAGAGGCAGGGAAGATTTTACTCAATAACTAATTCAAACGAACCAGGTTACAAATATAATTTAAAGTTGTGGTGCAAGTCACTAGCTGGCCCAAAGTCTATTTTTATGATGTGTTGTTACTACTGTTGTTCTGTTACTTCATTTTTGGTTTGGGGTAGATAGGCATAATAGAGAGCCAACCTTTCCCTATTGTATCAAAGGCCTTGAAAAGATCTGCTGTTATAAGTAACATTTAAAATCTGTTCCCTTCCATCATTTAAGCATTATCATTTTGGCTCAATAATTTTATTGGCGCTTCCTTGTTGCATGGCCATGACTACCAGGAAATCTGCATGATGCTTAATCATTCACATCCTTTTCATGCACTGAAAAATAAGGTACAAAACAAACCAAGTCTGAGATCCAAGTGGGATTTTTTTTATTGAAAGTTACTGGAATGCGGGAATCCAAGCCAAAATCATAACATTCAAAACCCATGTTGACTTACTGCCTAAATACCTCTGATAAGTTAGTTTTCAACATTTTGAATTCCCCATCTGCCTGGAGCTTGGCTTCTCCATATCCCTGTCAGCCAGGTGAGGAAGGCTGAGGAATTCAGAACTTTGCATCTGTATCTTGTTAACACACATAAAGCAAAGTACTTCCACATACTGTAGCTGAGGGGGTGGTCGAGCAGGCATTCCCATAGCACACTGAAGAAGTTTAACTCCATAAGAGAAGTAAGGTTTATCTATCAACTTCAATCCCAGTGACATGCCTCATTCATTCTTTTATAGGATATTCCAGTGATGAGACCACTCACCCAGGAAATAAAAAAGCTCTTGTTCTGAATACTTTAGATTTAGAAGCGATTTTATAAGTCATCACCACAAGGACAGATTTCCTCCTACAGCACATGTAATTGTCTCCATTCCTTTCCTATTTACTCGATTTGAAATGCAGCAGTCCCTTTTGAATCCCTAGGAAACAGACGAACTTCAACAGGAGAGATGGTTAATACCTCCACACAAAACAGCCTCCAGTCAAGACAAGGCATAGCTCCAGTGAGGATGGGGGCTGAGCCCTTGCCAGACAGATGGGAGGAGGACAACACTAGTAACCTGTATACAATGGACATCTCTAGTCACTCCTGTTTCACAAAAATAAAACTGTTAAATAACTTACTGCTTTGTTTGTTTTTTTTTTTAAAAAAAAAAAATAAATTAAAAGTCACTGCAGTATTGGCAAAAGGATTCCCAGTTACAAAATCCAAATGGGCTGGGCAGCTTCTGGGATGGAAATCAGTTTTAGTGTACACTTGTGCAGCCTAACTTGCTTATTAACTCCCTTCATAGAGTAGCTCAGTAGGCACCCATCTCCATCTGTTGGATTTTGCATGTCTTGCTGAGAAACCAAGGTGTCTCCTCTAAGTTTGCACAGAAAGGTTAAGACTATAAATTTTCCCAATAGGAAAAGAAGGACCAAAGCAACGTGTTGTTGAATCCTAGGTTCTTGGTAACTTGTGTATCTTCTCTGACAAAGGCACTGGGGCTGTGACCTGTACTTCACACCCAAAACAGGGATAGCTTTCAAAACTGGATATCCAAGCTTGTATACAGACTTTCAGGCATTTCCTCAGAGTACTATTGTTCTGCTCCTTCTTTGGTAGGTTCTTGTACTTTTTGTCCCAATTAAGTGTATCCAGCTGAACTGAACTGTTCAGGCAAGAGTCTCTTACCACAGTCTGGGAACCAGTTCACCCTACCCAGCAGTGACAGTCCTACTTCAGCTCCTGATCCAGATACTTGTCCAAACGGATGTTGTTAAACAACTGTCTCCACCTGGAAGCAGTTTCAGTGTCTGGTTGCAGATCTGCGCTACTGCAGAAGTTAGAGCCCAAAGCCAGGCTTGTGAAGGTGGCAAACGCACTGATCTCAGCTCGGCACCTTTCAGGAATAAAGAGAATTTTTATCCTCTAATTGTTTCCAAAGGAAGGTCACTCCCCACGCATTGTCTACAATAGATTGTTCTGGCTTTTATTTTTTTTATGGCTTACAACATTTAACTAAGTAAGTAATAGGGCATTTTCCACAGGGTGTCATTCATATCCTATTACTACAAGTGACCAGTTGTCAGCATGTGGCCATGTTTACTTAAGCTGTCACCTAGAAACTGCTGTGGTTGGCCATTTGGAGCTCAACCATATTGCAACATACACAAACAATGACATATAAGCCTGTCAGCAAATAAGCAGCAGCCTGCCTTCAGTATTTTACACCTATTGTTTCACTTCCCATAGCCAGTGGTTTTTGATTTTTAGTCATCCTACACGAAGACTTGGGCCAAAATTATTTCAATAACAATCTCATTTTTTTTCAGGACTGTCTTGGAAAACATTATATAACTGCGTTTGTTCTTTCTCTTGGAACCCATAGTCCTGAACTGGTTTTTTTATTATTATAGGTTGAGGTTTTGTTGTTCAAGTTTAAACTCTGAGACACTTGAACCAAGATGGTTTTTAAGACTAGTACATCTGTCTCTAGTAAGAATGGAAACAGAGTCAGTTTTCATTTTGTGTTTTTCCTTTACTCCAGGAGCACAAATGCCTCAAAATACAGGTTACATTTTAGTCTTTTTCTAATAATTACAAATGTCAAATCATAAATTAATGCCTATGACATTACCAAATAGGTGTACTGTAACTGCTAACTTCTCCTCATGGTTACCTAAACCGAGCACCCAGCAAAAACTGATGAGAAAAGTTAAAAGTGAGCAACCACTCTCAGTGAAAGAGCAGTTCCTTCATTCACTTTAGTGATTCAGAGGAAGTAGGGGGAATTTAAATTAAGCAAAATATTGATTTTTAACTTCCATGATTTCTTAATCATGGTAGCACCTCAATGCACCTTAGACACAGATTTTCTGAGGCACTGAACAGGCACAAACAATTGCCCTTTCTATGTTCCTCACTGTAGCTCATCAGACACTGGAAGCAAAAGAGAGATCAATAACAACTGCATATAACTTTCCTGCTGAACACAGGCAGCCTGGACTGAAGGTTTCCTTCTGATCCAAGCGTCAGGCTGAAACTTTCACCTACATAGAGATGTGCAACTCCCCAGCACTTCGAAAAGCAATCTTCCTACCAGAGACTAACCATAGAGTGGTCCCAACGACTGTGTCCAAGGCTTGGCTTCCTTAAACTAGCGTAGGTAGTCTCTGGTTTATTACGTATAGACACAGGCAGATAAAACTAGGCAATTTACTTCACTGCTAAACCTAATCAAATACATTTTATTAAGGTTCCTTTGTCTTTTCTGGATAACAAGCCTCACAGTTTGGATTTTATATGCAATTTCAGGCTGCTAGGAGAGAAGATTCAGCAGCTTCAGTGGAAGTGAACTTTCCCCGAATCTGCATTAGACCTCTCCAGTCACTCAGCAATTTTTCCATTTGCTTCAGTTACATAACCACTCTTGAAATAACATATGGATTTACTATAGAAATTCAGTTGCTCACACTGACTGTGTTTGAAAGTGAGCACAATCACTGACCTTGAAATATCTCAGCAATATAATTCTATCTAATTCTCTAAGAGATGAAAATAAATATTCTATCAAGATATGGTCACTAGAACAACTCAGATACATATGCTTACGTCTTTGCCAAGAATTACACTGCATGCCAAACTTGGCTTGGGGTGTACATCAAAGACTTGCATCTGAAATAAGTCCATATATGTTATTATACTTTATATATATGCCTTAATCTATGCAAGAGTGAGTTCTAGCGTATAAATGAGTTTGTCTTATTCTCAGAGCGAGTTTATGCTGTTAAATCAAAACATTTGGTCAATATTTAATTTGGAGCAGATGACAATGCAGAGGAGACTGATTATTTGCCCAATGGTTGTAGGCAAATTATGTACAAAAGAGTACAGCAGAAAAAAATAAAAATATCAGCTCTTTAAAAACAGATAGTTTCATTTCTTGCTTGTCTAGCTGAACAACAAAAAAAAAATATCAATACATGCAAAGAAAAATGACCAAACTGTGACATATCCCCATTGCTTGATAAATACGTCTCCATCCATTCTAAGCTTATATTACACCCAACTTAAGTGTGCAGAACTCAAAGAAAATATTCTCTGTGAAAATATAATCTGAATAACTTCAGTTACAGCACACAGAAGCTACAGAATAGTTTTGTGCTAGTGTAGGTTTTTTGTTTTCAAAAAATAAACTCTAGTTCTGTATGCACCTGGGGGGGAATAAAAAAATAGTAATAATAATTAAAAAAAAAATTTAAAAGAGACATTCACATTGAATATTCCTGGTATTCCATATGGATTAGTAAACAAGGCTGAGAATAAGCCCAAGAGTAATGTGAATGAGGCACTTGGAGGTAAAGTGCAACAAATACATTAGCTAATATTTTAGCAATAATTTCACTAATGGCTAGGAAAACACGGTAAAATGGCTTTTGAAATATTCTACTGATATGCCTTGAAAATATGGTTTAGCCAAAAAGGTCTTGTTTTTTAAAGGCTTCTCTACGAATATTTCTTTCTTCCAGCTGCCCCCCCATATATCCCCCTTGTCTAACCATTCACTTTTTCCCCAGAATAATCTCCTTAATCTCTATTCATGTACTTGCTTTCCCAGACACTCACTCTCTCCATTTGTTCTGAGACACAAAAAGTAGCCTGCATATTGCAGAAAGATTATTAGCTTATAGCTAATAAGTTCTGAGTGCTATAAAAGACTCCAAGGGAAAGAGTTCTGTAAAGTGAGAGAGAGTATGCAGACTAATGCAAAGTTAAAATATTTAAAACTGGCTCAAAGAGACACAGAGTAACAAAAACCCAAATATTTCAACTTTTAAGGCATCTTCAGCATCCCATTGTCTTCCATTACACATTTTACAACCAAAATTTGTCAGGTTTAACACGCTCCCCCTACCCCCAACACAAGACTACTTAAGAATCCAATTTGTCTGCCATTCATCAATGCCCTCCACGTGAACCTCATGGCATCACAGAGACATTTCTATCCCCTGCATTCACAGTGCTGGAGTCTCTTGAGCCAACAAACTGTCAAATTAGTGCCAACTCATGACAGCTTTATGATATGTAATCTTGTTCACCAGCAAATGGTCTGAGACCCCCTGCTTGCTACTGCTGTCAAATGAGAAATGCTTTTTTGTGTCTCTCTGATAAATTTATATTTTGAAAACAGATCCCAGCTGGGAAAGTAGCAGTTTTGCCTCACAAAAATCTTGCATAAGCACACGTAACTGCTTACTCCGTGTATTACTTAAAAAGAAGCTTTCAGGTTTTTGCTCGAAAATTGTAAGTTAGGGAACAATAAATTGCCTTAGATTAACTCAAAACGTACATTGTCCTGCTGATTCAAAATACTTATTCACCTAACAAGTAACAAATCCTTACTCCTTCAGCATTCAGTCACAATTGACATAGTGCTAAAAATATTTTGCCTGATCTGTGTGGGCTGTGAAGTCCATGTATCAAAAGCTGAGGTGCAGATAAACTCAGTTTATTCAAGCATATTCAGGAAAGAGGAAAAGTTGAATTCACAGAGATACACTTCTCAGGATTTCAAGATGATAAATGCTGGACAACAGAACAACGTGGAGAAGTTAGGAAAGCAACACACACTCCCTCCCTTACAGAGAGAGGTTGAGACAGGAAATCAGTTTTTTACATGTCTTTATAATAACTTTGTTCCAGTCATTGCAATATAAAATGACAAGAATATACTAGCTGAATTGTTACATGTATCCTGAAATAATCAGCTTTTACATCGCCTCTTTGTATAAGTGATCTGATAGTAGCTGCCTCCATTTCTTTCTTAATTGGTGGCAGAATTAACCACAAGAAGTAGCCAAAGGGAAAAATTAGCGTGTGAGAAATACTTAAAAGCAAGAGTGCTATTTTCAATTTGCTTCATTTATAATTCAACAGATACAAAGAATGCAATTCTGCAAAGTTCCCATACAGAGTACCCTAGCGAAGTCAGTGGAAACACGAGGATTTACAGGAACCCAAACAACTCAAGGTGGGGGGGGACGGACGGGACGACACCAACACAGAAGTGGAACATTAGGAAAACATCAGTGATTACTTTCATTTTAAAAGACTAGTTATACAGTCTCTCCTCCAAAAAGGTCCAAGGGTAACACAATTGTGCTAGAAAAGAGACATTAATTTCCTTCTACTGCGTGTTCCTCTGCTATGCAGAACACTATAAAACGCTTGTGCTTTTGTTTAAGAAAATCTATTCATAGGTGCAATACACATACCTAGACTTAAACTGATAGGTTTTAACTGATAGAGCACTCATACATACCTCTAGATAAAGTTTATCAAGTGATATTCCCAAATTACTCACATAAGAAACAACCAGAACAATTAATGGACAAACTTTCCTCAGCACCCCATTAATCTAGATGTGTCAGGGCTCGCAGAGACTACAAAGCCATACGAAATAAGGTGTGCAAGTGTGCCAGATCCCTGGCTGCACAGCCACTTGATGCTGAATTTGTGGCTGGGCGGATCAGAGAGACTGCCATGGGGTTGTCTGTGGCGATCCTGACCTCGGGAACACAGAGCTGCCGAAGGGCCAGCATCCCCGAGCAGCGCCAATGGCGCTGCTACAGATGAGCAACGGTGTCTCTGGGCCTGGATGGCTTCATACAAAGATAAAACTCTATTCCCAATCAAAACCCCAAGAATGATTCCTAAACTCACCAACTGTTTTGAGGGGAGGTTTAGCAGACCTGTATACCAAATGAAAGAAAAGGGGTTTGTTTTCTTAGAACCAAGTCTTCAAAGCCCATTCTTGAACTTCTGGGTGAGGTTTACCAAAAGCCTAACTCAGGACCTCTGGCACCAGGGTGACCTGAGCACCTTGTCACAAGACAGCCACTGGCTATGCAAACCTGTAAGAACAGCATTCCTGCTGCTTGGCTCTCCACCCTCCCAACGCCGGTGAGGCCAGCCCAGGCACCAGGCCCTGCCTGCTCCAGGAAGGCCAAGGGCGGCGCCACTCCAGAAGCCCACCAGGTCAGGGAGCCCCGCTCGGAGGGGCTGTGCCAGCCCACCCCAAAGCCATTCCGGTTTTGTCGGTAATTGCCACAGACCGTCTCATGGATGAGGATTCTGTCACTTTGAGATCTAAAATCCTTGCAGATAATCCACTATTATTTTATAATTGAAGCTAAGTTACTTGGAGAGGGGGAAGTACTAAGACAGCTGATACTAAAGCCAAATAACTAATCAAAGAGAAGAATCTGCAGCTCATCCCATTTCAGCTTTAGTGTATTTGAAAATTTTGCTTGCTCCTGTACTCTGGCCAACTAGTGCTACACTACATAATCTGGAATTGGTTAGGTATCGACAGAAAATTTGACAGCACAAGTAAGCAAGTTTCCATACAACATCTAGCCAGGCAAGCTAACCGATTCAAGTGTACCGAGCTCACAGTTCTTCCGTTCTTGCTCTTTCTGGAAATGAAAATATCAGTATGAATGGTGATAAATGTTTGCAAAATAACTGGTCCACTAGAGTTTCAATTAGCAGAACAATTGCCAGATACTAGTTGGAATGAAGTACTGAAAAGACACAACCTCAGAAGTTGTTCACAGTCCTTTAAATTGAGTCCTTTAGGCAATTATTCAGATAAGAATTTTTAGATCATGAAGAAAAGAATATTACACTTCCCATGTAAGTATTTATACTAATATGACTTAAAATTATTTGAATTCATTTTCTTAAATATAATCTCAAATTCATTTACGTTCACATAGCCAGAGACTTCAGTGCAACTAGGAGTTTTGTGTGTTGCAAGAACCAGAAGCAATACACCTAAACTCAGGCAATCTTGTCAGTAGCTCTGCATATATAACTGCCTGCCTACGAGCAGCTAAAACGCGTTACTTGGTCTTTCCTGTCGCACATCAACAATCTATCTTTCCCATTTACCTGCCATATAATCCGAAACAGAGTAGTGACCTTTCCACTTGCAAGTTAACAAGTTAGAATTGCTGCTCACTTCACAGAAGGGCAGCTGGAGACTTGAGCAAAATATGTGATCTACAAATGCATTTCAATAATGCAAGACAAAGTCACGGAGGAAGATGCTTTGTTATTAGTGGTCTTATTAGCAGAGAAGTCTTATGTTGTAAGCCAAATAAATCTCTGTTGCTCCTTCCTCTAATTAGCACACAGAAAGGTGTCTTTCCTCCTTAGCACCAGTTTACAGTCTAAACAGAGCTGAGGCACAAAAGCTTCTTGACACAATCAGAAACAAAGCCAGTCTCTGGTGGTCCTGCTGATACGTATCCTTTCACCTTCACTGCTTGTCCAAAACAGATGTAAAGACTACAGGTACTGCAATGTGTTCAATATATAGTTCAGTTTGTATTTATAAATAATACATATACTCAAGTATCCTTATAAAATATGCTTACTCATTGGAGTCTATGATCCTTCTATGAAAGCTGCTGTTATAAAGTTGCATAAAACTTGATCTGAGTACAGGCTGTCACAACTAACATCCCTGCAGCGTATAGCTGAGCTTGAACCTTTCTGTGCATGATCTGTGTTGGTAAACTTGTGTTTGTAGTTGAGGAAAAATTACACAGATCTCAGTAGAAAATGTACTCAACCTTTAACATTCACTACAGTTATAAACAGTGACATTCACAACTGTCGCTGTCAACTGTCAAATATGTCCTAACAAAAAAGGAATGGATTGTTATTGCAGATTTTGAAGAAAAAATACTCTATAAATCCTTCAAATCTTAGTCTGCAACAGAAAAGCAGTAATAACCAGAACATTTTTTTTTAATCAAAAATAAAGAAAAGAGAGCAAGCAGGAGATCATGGTGTGTTTGTTCTTTGGTGCCACCTGAGAAATACTCCCAAGAACAAACTGTATTTATCACGATTGCCAGACCCAATTAAACTTCCGTGTATGTATATGCCCTGGGTCCTGAGAGAGGTAGATTGCTTTCACAGAGAAATCAGTTCCGCAGGGAAATCAGATCAGTAAAGCCCTCAAAATGTGCCACAGTTTCTTGCTAATTTTCCATTGCTTACCACTCAATAAATGAGCATTAGCCAGCCTGCCTTTCCTTGATCAAGCATGTAGTTACCTCTCCCTAAAAGAGGTAATCTGCTATGCCGCACCAGACGTGCTTTCCTCTAGGGTATCAGAAAGAGTCAGCGTTCCAAGCATCACTTCTCCACTTAGAATTGAATTTGCATTCAGGCTTCAGATAAAGCAAGAAATTAAAACATTATTTCTAAATAAAGAAAAGCATGAATCTCATTCATGCTCTCTTTCATGGAAAAGCATTAAAATTAATTTTCACCACCATGCTAATGCTTCACTTTCATTTTCAAAAAGCACTGTTCAGTATTAATAACAGATGCTCCATCCAACTAATCCTTCACATTTCCTGTCATTTGTTTTGGCTTTCAGGCTTGCTGCTCTTAATGGATTCTTTTTCCAAGTAATGCACATCATCCTAGGTGCCGTATCATTGGAACAGACGGACGTGCCTCTCGTCTCTTCTACTCCACCCCCTGTACATTTTCTGATGTGCCTTTCCCAACCTATTACCATACAGTGTTAAAAACAATACGTATACACACACACAAAAAATCTTGAACAACAATATATTGTACCTGTAGGCAAACAGTGAGTTAAAGTAACCATGGTTTCACAGTTAAGACCTTAGAACAGGACACACAAGACTTGCATTTAGTTCCAGACTCAGTCAGGATTCTCTTACAACATTAGGTAAATCCATAATCCTTCAGCTACAGCTTTCTTATCTATAAAATGGGAATAATGGCATTGTCCATATGTTTTATTTTATTTTTTAAGCAATGTGGAGGCTTAAAATATTCTGTATTTTCTAATGTCCAATATTTAACACCTAAGAACAGAAATTGATAGGGGTCCCTAAAGATTTCAAGGAGAAATCAAATGGGATACAAACTCTTCAACACATTTAGACAGGAGGAATCAGAGAGCGAGTGACTGACAGTTCCCTTCATGCAAAGATTAGAGCCACAGTTGGAGGCAGGATCATCTCACTTGCTCACAAGACCTGCGATACATTGCTATATAAATCTTGGACTCTCTCTGTACGTAATTATATAGATATTGTTTGATTTTATATATCTATTCAATATACAGATAGGTATCTATATAAATATATAAAAATCTCACACAAGCAAAACGTGGCAGCAATATGTATCTTGGCAGCCTACATGAAGATGACCTTTGAAAGGAGTATCCTTTTGCAAAATCAAAATGCCATTCTGCTTCATAAGACAAATTTTAAAGGAAAAATAGTGAAGCACTATTGAGTTAATATAGAAATAAAAACATATCTATAAATTATTCTGATATGTATACACACACATATGCATATACTTATGCTGAATATATACATTATATATAGAAAAATGTGTTTAAAAGTCCAGAGTAGAACTTCCCATTCACTAGGTAATATCACTGTTAAATTTGATCATTGCTGACTTAAAATAAGTTGGTTAAAGTACAGACTGGATGCACAAGAAAAGGAAATCTTCTGTCCATCATCAGAAGTTGATAATATTGTTGCACGGATTATAATGTCCTGCATACCTTTCTCTTATCAATTCCTTTGACAAACATTGTTCCAGGAAGGTGGCATGCAATCTTCATGTTATATTGCAATCATCAACAACTGACTGTTTTGAAGTGTATATACATTTATACCTACAGGTGCTCAACAGAAATTACTCTAGCACCGTTCTTCAATGATTCCAGTTCAGCGTAAGTACAAAGCATACACTTAATTTAAATCCTATGCCTGAAGTTAAAGATGGGTTTGTGTCCTTCATCTATGCAGTTTAAATAACTATCAGAGGAAAATATTAATTTTATTTGATCCTGATTTGGGTTGGATTTCTACAGGTTTCATGCAGAGCCCATCACATACTGTGAACTCTGTTATACCCTTAAAAATTGGGTATGAGATTTGAAGTTATAATTTAAAACAAACAAACAAACCAACTCCACACTTGTCACTAGCAAGGGCACACCAGGAATAATTAAAAAAAAAAAAAAAAGTTTAAAAAATATACATGAGTATCACTGGCAATTGTAATTCCATTTTCTATGCATTTCACAGTCTCCAAGTTAAAGGCACCTGGAAAAAAAAAAAAAAAAAAAAGAACAGGCTTTAAGCTTTTGATAGTTACTTTTAGTTAGTCTTTTATATCACTAACCATTGACATTTTGCATCATATAATGAGGAATGCCTTAAGGAGGAGCAGCAGCAAAACACACATCACACTAACTCAATCCCATTTCTTTCTACGGCGCCCTGAGTCCCTCGGTTCTGAGAAACCCCCCCATTCTGCTGCTCTCTGAGGTAGGTGAGAAAGTTCAAGGGACACAGCGCACTAATAAGGACAGATGTCTGCAGCTGCCAAGTTTCCTGTTCCTGCAAGCGCTGGCATTGCTCCTGGAACAGAAGGGAAGAACAGTCTGTTAAAGTACTATTGTCCCCAACAGCTCAAACATCTGCAGGAATAATGAGGGGATTTACTCTTCTTTCCCCTTTCCTTTCTGCCACTTCTTGGTCACTTTCAATTACAAGCACTTGTGATGTTTGTGTACATACCATACTGCAATATTGACTTAAATCTGACAGCAGAAAGCCCCAGTTATTTATTTAGTTTTAGCTCATAACACTAAGTTTCTCTAGCAGCTTTTCAAAGCATTATGCTGAGAACTCATACTAAACAGAAAATTTAAAAACCAAAAAACCCCACCCTGTTTGATCTCAAGGAGTAAAAAAAGAAAAAAGCTGCAGAATACTGCAGAATATAAAACCTAAGTCATGTTTCCAAAGTGGTTTAAGATGATCCAGAATCAAGTTGAATATGTGAATATATCTAACACCAATTTCCATTATAAGTTTTGTTATATGTAATTGAAAACACTAACACAGAGTCTTTTCTATAGTTGGATAGCTAATACATTACAGTGGAAAGAAGTCTTAAACTACTATTTTTAAGGCATACACAGGGCTTCATCCAGAAACACAGAGAATTCATCTTTTGTGAATAACAATGTATGCTGAAACAAATTCTCAACAGCCCCAACTCTCCCCAAAATGATTTTTTTTAAGCATTGCAAGCATGGAAGTAAATTACTATCATGGAAATCTAGTTTAAATAGTTCTGAACTGGTGCATTATCTGAAGTGAGATAGAAGTATAATCCAGTTTGTTACCAAATGACATGCTAGCTCATGTTCTGAGCGTCCTGGTTGTAGTAAAGTATGTTTGCTGTCTTCTGAAGGTATGTACATCTCCAGTTCTCAGCCATTAGCATTAAAACTAGTATTTAAGAGTTGGAACAACTTGGCATGTGAAAAGGTGAGTTAGTCCTCATATGGGACTAATTTAAGTAGATCAAGAATGGATATTACCTAAAAAATATGCTCAACCACACATTATAGACTCAAAGAAGAAATCACAGGATGAAGTTCTGTATCATTGATATCTGCAGCAGATTAGACCATAATGGTCCCTGTTGTCCTCAAAACCTATTCCTTTGAAAAACAAACAAACAAACAAAAAAAAAAAACAAACAAAAAACCCCAACCTACTGCACTGCAAAAACAAGATACAAACAAACAAAATTAAAATACCACCAAAACCACATACACACATCTGACTCATTTTCCCACTCTGTAGTTCTGTTTGAGAGTTTAGTTGGCTTAGGAGGGGGAGTGGGCATCTTCCTTGTTATGATAAATCAAGTTTTCATTTCAGATAACTTTTAAACACATTATCTGCAGCATTCAGACATGAAAATAGGAGTGTCTAGCACACATTCCCTGACTGTATTAGATGCGCTTTCCAAGCTTAGATATAATTGTGAGTTCCGTTCCCCTCTAATTTCTCAGGTCAGAAAGGGCTAACGGTACTTCAAAAGGCAGCGGATACTGTCAGCTGGATAAGTTCTTTCACTGTAGGGGGAATTACAGTCCCAAAGGAAGCTCCTTTCTTCTATTAAAAGGAGAACTTTTGGCTGCTGAGGGAGGCAGAGCTGTGGGAAAAGATTTTTAATGAACTCAAGTAGAAATTGCGTGAATTAACAGCTGCGTCACTAGACCAGGAGTCAGGAGAGATGTGCTCTATTCCCGGCTTTGTGACCTCAGGCAGATCAGTTTTAAGTTTTAATTACTGTGCTACAAGTAATTGGTAGCCGAAAGATCTTGTAATGCAATACTCGCATAGTACTTTTAGCCATTTTATGTTGCTTTCAGTTTAGTAGCAAACAAGACAGAAGATATCTCAACCCTTCTGAAAAGAAAAAGTGGAAAGAGAAAACAAAACGCAGGACCTGGTTCACTTGGTGCCGCATACGTGCACAGTGAGGAGCAAAAAATGAACAGGCAGACAGCAAGCAAAGAAGAAATTAAAAAAGCAGGACTGCCCTAGCCGTACTGACCAAGCAAATAGCAGCATTCAGGTCATCCTATTTCTAGGCATTTCCTCTTTGACTGGCCTGTGAAGCCTTCTTCACCTGGTGCTGTTTCAGTGGCCTCACAGATGATGCTTGAGGTTGTTTGCTTTCTTTTTAATCCTTTACAAGCATAATGGCAAAAAAGCCACTACCATGTCATCCTACTCAGTCTTTTCAACAGACCTGAGGTGCCTCTTAAAATCCATTTAAGATCAATTCAAAGCAATGCAAAATATCCAATGGCCAGTACTGCAGAAGTAACTGGAATAGTGACATTTAAAAAAAAAAAAAAAAAAAAAAAAAAAAA
>JAAGAY010144957.1:0-34012 GCA_011801015.1 Ardeotis arabs | reverse complement strand
TTGTCTAGGACTTTGCTGGCCACAACGTCAAGCATATTTAAGGAAACTAGTGAAGTATGACAAATTGCACATGCAACAGGTCATATCATGCATTCTGAAAGCAACATGGATGGCTTAAAGTTCAAAAGGGGGAGAGGGTTTTTAATCCTCTATAATACTCTCCTATTACAAGACTATCAATCACTTTGCTACACGTTATAAAACAGAGCCTAGATCCCCCCCAAAGCCTAATAAAATTTAGAAAGACATTCTGCATCCTCTTCCCTTCTGGTTTTGCAGAGTTTTTCCCCAGCTGGTACTAACCCAGACAACCTGCCTTTTCACATTGGCCTCAAGCTGCCTCTAAGCTCTCAGTGCACCCTGGGTAAGAGATTTCTGTTCTCATCCTGCACCTTAACCAGTAAAGTTTCTAGCTCTACTGTCAATATTTTCTCTAGGTCAGGTCAATATTTGATATCTTTGCTTTCTTCATAAATGGAATTAATACCGCAGCAAGAAAAAGCCCCCTGAGTTTTATCAGTTTTGAAACATAAGCTCAAAAAGGAAATCTCCAGTGTCTTTTGAAAAATGGGAAAATATCCCAGCTATGAACTTTAAACAATGACTATAAATTTTAGTATCTACCTAAAATCACAATTCAAAAATTATTGTATCTACTATTTTTCAGAAAGATGTCCCTAAGTATTAGGATACACAAACAAAAAACAACACAGGAGAAACCAATGACCAGGTTCCTACTGTGCTGCAGCATGAAACCAGGTTCTCCAGAGTAAGAATTGCAGGATATTTGCAATAACCTCTGTCATGGAGGTTCAATTGACCAGAAGTTTCTCTTTCCTATTGATCTGCAAGTTGGCAGGCTAGATATATGACATATAATGTTTGCTCTCTCTTTCTCCTTCTACATATATTTATGGGACTGAAGAATTCTATAATCAAAAAGTTTGTTACAGCATAAATTATTAATCAGGAGAAGAATTACCTGATGCCAGCACCCCCTATTGTACATGACATCTAGCTGAATTAGCAGGTGTTTACCACAGTTCTTGTGTGTGGTTTCCGGTTTGCCATAATGAAAATAAAGAGGCAAAATAAAAAAAAAGCCCACACAGCATTTTTTGGCTATGTCTTTGTTATGCAGGAAAAGGTGAAGTGTCCTGTTGTGGGGTAAGAGAGGCATGTCCTCAGTGGACAGGAATGGCCTCAGGCAATGATGAGCTGACTTGGCAAGCACAACTCAGAGCTGGGTGTCTCAGCACTGTGACAGCACACACACTCAGTTCAGGTTAGCTCTGGGCACCCAAAGATCAAAGGCAAAACCCCATGGTCTGAAGCCACCTTCTCTAGAAACATATCATCAGCTTCAACATCTACAAAGCCTTAGCTTCAGTCTAGCAGCATGAGGAGAATACCTTTGTAAAAGGCTTTTCAGCTCCAGCCCAGTATAATCAGATTGCTCAGCTAAATTATAAGTGCTTGGGTTTTTTTTATAATACCATTCAGGAACCACTAAGTCCATAACCTACTCAAACTATTAACTTGTAGAAATCTCACATTTAGTTGCCAGTATAAAGCACATCTTTTTTCCATTCCTCTATTCATCACCAACATACAATCATACTCCTTGCAAAACTATTGAAAAAACAGTGAGAACAAAGAATACGTTTAGAAGATTCACTTGCTATTTGATTGTAGAAATAAAACTATAATGGAGTTTCTAGAGACTTAAATATTTCAATTATTTTTGTGGGAAATTATTTTTGTCCCACGGTTGGGACAGCGCCGCACCCAAGGGCTTGCCTGTGGTATAAGCCAGGCTCAGCTGCCCTTCCTGCCTTCAGCCATTCTTCACGCCTACCATATGTTCTCTTGTACCAGGAGTTTCCTTCCCAGAGCGTGTAATTAAAAGATTACTTCAGTCAGGCCCTTTGGCACTTTAACCCAGCTGACCAGGGACACCCTTCAGCGGTTAGGTGCCCTGTTTTTGTGCTTCACAAGTAAGCAAAACAAACAACAGCAACAAGCTCAATGTGTAAAGCCACACATCACAGAATAAAAACATCTGGCTCATGTGCCCAGTCAGGAAAACCTAGTATTAGCCAAAAAATAAATTATTAGCATATATAATCTCTGCAAAGAGCATTTCTAGATCTACTTCTCAGTGTCCAGCACATCACAAGGCACTTCCATCTCACAAAAACAAATCAGCCTGATTTCTCTTGTTGTCTTGAGGAGGACCAATTGACAGGACCAGGAAACAGGACCTACAAAAAGACCCATGACAGTCCTTTGGTTGCAGGCAAGAGTTCTGCACATGCTGTGGAGTGCAGAGCGGAAGGTAACCTCTCTTGGTGCTGCCCCATGTGCAGCAGCAGCTGATGAGCCCCCAGGCACCCTGGGCTGCCAGCAGCCCCAGCCGCTGCACCAGCGGCAACTGCCTGATGCCTCCCTGGGCACCAGAGAGGGGAATATCACATAACAGCAGTGCCTGGGGAAAGAAGTAGCCTGTTTATGCGTGTACAAACCTGATTTCCTTCCTGATGTCCTCTCCTTTCCTCCATTCAATAAGGCTCCACTTTATTCTGTTACTTGGCAAGGAACAGCTTGTTCAACACAAGGGCAATTAGCTCAGATTTTTCAGGGTAGGAGCTTAAACCAGAGTTTGTTAGTGACCCCTAAAATTCAAGCTTGGTCCTTGTTGCTGTCAGTGACATCCTGACAGGAGGTTAGAGATCTGGTGCAGTAACAAGCAAAACAGTGCTGCTTATATACTATGTGTGAACCCAGTGACCAGCCAGCCTACTGCTCCCACTTTGCAGGGTAGCAGAGGAACAGACATTCAGGACTTCAATTCAAGACAAAGTCAAAAAATTGAAATATATGAACAAGATTCCCCTCTTTCTTAACACGGAATGGAGAAAGGGACTTAACTGAAGCAGCACACTTGCCTTGTCATAGCACAACTCTTCCATGCTGTCAGATGACAGTTTAAGAATGCAGCCTGGGTTACAGTAAGACTCTAGCAATAACTTAACTGCTGCTCTAAAAAATACAGACCCTTTGCCTCTTACAGTCCTTTTCCTGTGCTTCCAACAGAAGACTTCCTTAACAGGAGGAGGCCTGACATCTTAGTTTCTTTTCACTAATTAAATACTGCTAAGGGTAAACACCTTTAAGAGAAATTATGTGTTATCACCAGCATGACTGAATATCATAGACAATGCCCAATATTGTGTTAAAACAACACTTTTTAACAGAGATCAGCTAAAATATTTTAGCAAATCTGTATTGCCCAGGTGATGTTCCTTCAAACAGGGATAGCACATAATGTGACTGGGCTCCACAACATCATCCCGCTTAGCCAAAACCTATCACAGAAGTCAGAGCCATTTCTCAAACTATTTGACAAAAAAAAAAAAAAAAAAAAAAACCCCAATGCTCTCCCACTCCACTGAGCGGGTGGCTCACTCTGGAGTCTCCGATCTGATTTCATCCATAGCTCTGCTCTCACGCTTCTTAACTCTCTCTGGAGCTGTTTGGCTGCACACCCCGGTCACAGCAAGACATGCATATCCGCACATACATACGCATGCTTCTTGCCAGTCAGGATGTGTGGCTTCATAAGTACTACACCATCTCTCAGCAAATAGGGCTGAACCTCAGCAAAATGCCAGATGGATTTACTGGTTTAAAGACTGAAAATGTAGCCATTACAATTAAACTTTAAGCTTTTTCTGAAGAGGTTCAGGCTGATGGTGCAAGTCTCCAGGCCAGCCATCACTCTGCAAACGCCATTTCCCAAGAGGCAATGGGTGAGTGTGCCCTGGTGTGTTTCTACCTCAGATTTATTACACTCTAGGGAGAAAAAATCTCAATATTTAAGGGAGGATCAATGCAAACTTATTACAAATGCATGGCTTATGAACTTACTTGTAGAAGTTGGTCAAAGTATCAGGGTTTTTTTTTTCTTCATTAAGTTTTTTTTCTTTTTTTTTCACCCCAAATATGTCAGTGATTAGACTAACAGGAAATCAGAGATGACAAAAGTTAGTTGAAAAAGTATCTCCTTCTTCCTGACATAAAAGCCTTAGTAAGGCAAATATTTCCTGAATACTGGAGAAAAAAAAAAAAAACAAACCCACACCAGTATTTTTATATACCAGGACAAAAGTGTTATATATTTGCCTGCTATTCACTAATTACAATATTTATTCCAAATTTTCATGGATTTCAGCGCACAGCTGGAGGTGCAACATGAGTACTGATGGAGGAATAACCATAAGCCACAGCTTTTCCTTACTAGCTTACATGCCACATGAGGTGTCATTCCTGCCCCAACACTCAGGAAAGAGGAATCAGCCACCCTGTGCTGCTACTCAGGGATCACCAAAGGTTTGGCGTGGGGAAGGGGACCTCAACCAGAGAATGAGGGGGACCTGCAGATCTGAGGTCTGTCTGCCTGCTCTCCCAGCTCCAGGTCTGCCAAGACACCTCCTCACATTTCCTATCACTGAACAGTTACTGCTCCTGCAGCCACATTTCTAGATTTTCCTCCTAATAAGCATCCCTTTGCCATCCAGACATAGTGACTCCATTCACTTAAGGCAAATGCAGCAACTTCTGCACCAGAAATTGCTTCAGAGCTGCATCATATTTGCAAGACAAACCTCCAGAAAGGTGGGGGGAGGTTAAGGGGTGGGGAATAAATTAAGAAACCTCTGCCCACAAACAACTTGGCCTCCTCAGAAATACTCATACTTAACTCTTACAATGTATTTTTCACACTGTATTATATCAAACCAATAGACTTGGAAAAAAAAAAAGGTGGGGAATGACACCATTTTGTTTGTACAATTTATTTTATCCAGTGCATATTATTTTCTACAGTTGCAGCATCATGTGCTGCAGGAAGAAATGCAGTATACGTATTCTTAACATCCAAGGAAGCTTAGGTTAAAGAGCCCTCTACTGAAACCTGTGTTTTCTCTTAAGTTTGCTATGCTTCATGGTTTTCATTTCTCCATCACATGTCTCAGAACAGTTACACTAATTACTGAAGCCATAATATTATAGCCTCCCCCTATAGCTAATTCCGTCAAACAGTGAAATCCTGGAGATATTCACTGTTTTTACTCAAAATGCTTTCTCTTCCTGCTGACAGTAACAGTGTTCACTAAGCCTGAACTCTTAATCATCCAATGTAATCAGAGAACAGTCTTCAAGGCCTACATTTAGTTAGTTACACTTACAAATTTGCATGCACTTATGTGTTCTTCAGGCAAAGAAGAAGAATATGCAGTTCTTCCTCCAGAAGTTTTACAGCACATATCATCGCAATTGCTTTATTGAGGAAAAACAGAAGAAAATAGGATAAGGAGTAGAAGAGTGGGGATGGTCCTAAATTTTGCAGAATATTCATTAAAATCCTTTTCAGTACAAAACTCAATGTAGAATAGAAAAATATAAGAAATGAAAAAGTAAATTTCATGAACACTTTCCACCGATGTCAACTAAAGCCTAAAACACACAGTTATCTGACACAGAGAAGGTTAAGAGAACAAGAGAATGAATTGGGTGGACATGAAAAATTGAAGGAAAGACAAATTCGGAACTGATGTCAGGCCACACATTTTAATTGCGGAACTGCATGCCAGACATTAACACAGAGTCGGGGTCATTCAGAGAACGATCAAAGGGCACTTGGGGGACATCGGGCACTGGGGTGCAGCAACTTTCTACAGAAAATCTTACTAATCTTTACTTACTTGTATTATTGCTGTGTTATTTATAATAGCTAGCATGAACTGCGGTGCTCATTTAGGTAAAAAAAAAAAAAAAAAACAACAAAAAAAAACCAAAAAAAACCCCCACAAACACAGAAGATGATAGTGGTACCATTGAGATTGTCAATCATAAGCAAGAAAAACTACAGGCATTCAAAACAAACTGCCCCTTCGGAGCCGAGGTCACCTTGTCAATATCAATCTTCTCATTTTGATGCACATTAAGAGCTATTGGACTGTCCCCTCTTATCCTATGACTGTGAATTGACCTTACTGACACTACTGAATACAATGTGGTCATTTAAGAATGTGGTAATTATTGGTAACCACACTGACTAATTAGTAGCACACAGAACATCATCGCTCTGGCTTGTATTGCCACCTGGCCTTTATTTTAAGGGATTTATTCTAATTTCACATGCCTGAACTCAAAACTATATTCACATCAGTCCCTTATTACAGTTATTTTTGATTGGACTCCCATGACAACTTACACTAACAAGGAGTATTCTTCACCTAAAAAGAAAAATTTGTTGCTTTACAAGTGTTAATTAAGTCTATAAAAGCTCATACTACACAAACACAAATGCCTTTAACAGAAGCACTGAGATCACCTGCGTGCAGGGTAGCACCAGTTTAATGACCTTAACTTAAACAATTTGCATAGAACCCATTTATCATTTTAAAGTATGGAAATAAATTAAGTTTATTCAATAACAGTTTAAGATATATCTATGCACAAAACTGTGGCTTTAGTAATACAGGCTTTAAAAGTGATTAAAAAAACCCAACAAAACAACTCACTGACTGTGTGTTGCTTTCTATGAACTTCTTGATTACAAATAGCGGTTCTCAAAAGGGAACATTTTGTGTGCACTACTACATTCAGCATGGTATTAAAATGCTCTTTGTCACCTCATATTTACCCCTTCTGACAAAAGCACTTGCAAATGAATCAAACAAGACTTCTGTCAAAATACAACAGATGAACAACCACAGCTGGGTCAAGAATGAGACCTCCTGCCGTGCGTGTCACAGCCTGTCACTGCAGAGGTGACACAACACACAGCCCAGGGCCTCCAGTAGGCACCAGCTCATCAGAAGCAAAACCCACCGGATTGCAGCGCCCTTTCTCCAGGATCATACTTCATTTCCAAAGTGGATCAAAAGGTAAAACAGCCTACCTCCACGTCTTCAGATGGGGAAGGGCAGGTGCCTAAGATATGTACACATGCTCCTTTTTGCAGTACTTTGAAGCAGCTGCAGCCTTGTGAGCCTGAGATGTGGCCTTGCTGGGAGTATGTGGGCCAACCTGGGCACACGCGCCAGCTGCTGCACTGCTGCCAACACAAGCCACAGCGCTTCCTCATGCGGCAGCTTCCTTTGGTCCAAAATCGGCTTTACTGATTGACCGACAAAGATATACAGTGTGGTCACCATAGAGATGACTTTTTGTTAAAAGGAAAAAGAAATAATCAATAGTAGTTTGGGCAGAAAGGGACCTTGGAATGGATTTGGAGATGATATGCTGGGCTTAGGCCCAAAGCAGAGATCCTGGCCAAACAGAATCTAATGCTTTTAGAGTTCATTTAAAGATGACCCCAAATTAACTTTCCAATTGTAGGGGCCTAATTCACTCCAGATTGTTTAGAAACACTGCTAAGAAAAAAAAAAAAAATCCCAACACAAATATCCTTCTGAGGTTTTGGAGTTCAACTTAATACATTTTTAATCAGACCTTATATATTCTTCCGTGCTTGTTCACTTTTGTTGCTATAGGTTGTCACATTCTTTTAACCCAGAGGATCAATAAGGAGGCAAGCTTCTCTGACAGCTTGCAAACACTACTGTTTTCTTCACACTGTTTCTATTCAGCGCTACTTCTGCCATAGATACACCCACATTTTTAAAGCTATTTATTTTCCTCCAAAATAGATACAAAATGCTGTACCAAGGAGAAGGCACAACACTCCACCTGTTTGAACTAAGCATCCCAAAATACCTCACCTTGTTTTGCCATATCATAAGCCACACTTGAAAAGTTACCTGGCTTTAGAGATTGCCATACATTCATCTCTCCAGACGGCAGCAGTCCTATCACATCAGATTCATCTGCAGTGCAGTCTTACCTGCAAACTGTGCCAGCAGCATTTGCTTCACAGCTGTGTGAAAAGTGAGAATAAACCACACGCTGATGACCCATCAAAAGGTCACTGAACCTGGACCCTCAATGAAATGCATCTATATACATGCAGGAAGAGATCCAGAGCACCAGAAACGCAGCACTGATGGAAAATCTGTCATCTGCTACTCAGAGTATTTCAGTAGCTCCAGCAGCCTGAACAGTACCTTTGCACAGTGCCCAATGCCAAAGCCCTAGTGCCTACCTAAAGCATCACTCTGCAAAGATAAGGGTGATTGGGTGAGCAGGGAGGGGGAGAAGGGAAAATAAAGGTGAAAAACACTTCTTTAAAGTGAGTCATACTCACTTTGACTGTGACTTCAACTGTGTCTTGACAAACAATTAAAGCTAGATTTTCACACTACCACTCACTTGGCAGAACATATTTAAGCCAATACAAAACACAGATCGGATTTCACATTAGCAAGATCACCAATGAATTATATGAGGAGAATGATGGCAAGTCTGTGCTGGCACCAGGCTTCGGCATGCCACCTGGTATTCCAGATTGCACTGATCCCAGCCTGTGCTGATCCCCACCACCTGGTGCATTGCAAAATGCCTCTTCTGCAATACTGCAAGGCTTTCTGAGCAGCCCTCTCAGAGGGAGGGCCCTTCTGTTTCCAAGGTCACCCACATTTCCAAAAAACAGCCTTGCAGAAAGGCTGCTTGGCTGGATTAGACCTTTATTCACATCTCAGCACTGCAAGAACTGTACAACAGTGTAGTCTGCTGACCGACCACTGCTCCTGACACTGCACTCATTCTCATGACCAGGACTACTTTCTCATGTCCGTTCTGCTCGTTGTGTGGACACCATCTACAGGAAGCACCCCCACTCCAAAAGAGCATGCATCCTTCTGCCCAAATCAGCTCCTCCTTGCTGCCTCAGTGCTACCGCAACTTCACAGCATACAGCACTGAGCATCAATTCTCCATAAGAAAAGAAGTGAAGGTGGTCATTGTGCCCTCACAGCTCAACAGATAAATAACCCTTATGGACAAGCTCTTTTTCTCCCGTGGAGCTAGTTTGCACAACAGCTCATCCCTGTTCCCTGGTCACAGCTGGGGCCGGACCGTGAACTGAAGCACGCCCAGCACACACCTTCACAAATCCTGCTGTTTACCAGGTTGAGGGCATCTTGTGCTGTACCATCTGACCAAGAAATAGAACTTCTTAAACATGAACAGACAAATCTGCTACCCCAGAAACTAGACAGGGGAAGGTCTGTTGCTATGTTTAGCTACAGATAGTTTTGTAAGTCCAAACAATAATGAAATTATCAGCTGTATAGCCAAAGAGGTCAGACGGCTGATATATATTGATGAGCAGAGAGGAATCACGCAAGGGTCCAGCCCAGCTTCCCCACAGAAACCTCACTTTTAGCAGGAACAAGTCATCACTATTGTTGCACACAGGCAGCTCTGCATTGCTATTTATCTTCTTAAAAACTGACAACAAAAAGCTCCAGGGATGAGGACTGAAGAAAAATGGACAGAGGCTGCAAGCCTCGGCCAGGGCACCTCCAGGAGTGCTCACAAGGACACAGCACGCAGTACTGGGTGCTCCAGCCCTTGCCACCCCCCAGGGACACACAGACAGCTGGACCCCACACTAGAACACAAGGCTCAGCAAGCAGCACCATCTACAAAAACGGACCAGCCCATCCATTCCCTGGCACTGCACATAGCAAGCACCAGGACTGATGCAAAACTCTTAACAGCAGCAATATACCAGGCTCAGAAAGCCCATTTCTTACATTAGCCACAGCTCCTAAAGCAGCTTCCAGCAACACTAGCAAACCAGTACTGTAAAACTTCCTTCTTTCTTACCTAGTTTCATCACCACCCTCCAAGTACAGCAGCTTCCACAACCATGCTCAACCTTTATATGGACCAACTTCAGCCACCCGACACTGAATAGCTTTCATGCTGAAACACCTGCCTAACAAGGTGTAGCAGATCAGTTATCATTCACCTTAATCAGAAAAGCCTGTGCCTCATCTGTTAGACCACAGAGCTCTAGCAAATTTTCTGCAGTCTAGCATAACAGCATAGAGAAGAGCCAAGGGACTACCATGGACACACAGAGCCTGCTGGCTTGTAAAAAGATTTAGTGGAAGGTCTGGTTGTATACTGGAAAACACACACACACAAAAAAAAGATGCATAAACTGGAATAAAACCTGTCAAAATTAAGTTCAATCATTATTTAAAAAAAAAAAATACAAACCAAAAACACACATGCACATTTTAACTGCTAGGATAAAGATATATGAAATTACTGCTTTGGGTCTCACAGCAATGATGTTCTAAATCCAGTACCAGCAAGAACGCTAAATCACCTTGTCATGCCATTGCTCTGTTTCCCACCTTGGCAAAAGGAGATAATTTATGATCTCTCTGCTATCAGAGTAGCTTAGAGGCTTCTTACACTAACATGAGTAAAAACCGTCACGACTCTTAAAGTGGAGGTAAAATAAAAATGCAAAATATATTAACTTTCCACATTAGCTATGGCTGGAAGGAAAATAGGAGGCTCAGCAGACTAATTGCTTTAATCAGTACAGCAAATTATCCATTCCGAAAGGCAACTAGTGGCATGAAAATAATAAGTGAATGTTAGAGGACATTAGCAGAGGTGCAAGAATTCCCTACCATTAACAGTGCTACTTTATGCTTTTAAGCTTACAGCAAATGAGCCGTATCTTTCTAAAGCTTATCAACACTTCTCTCACTAGAAATTAAACCTTGAACCCTAAAATACTGGCATCTCTGCCTTTTTCATAATAACAAACCTTAAATGAGATGAACTAATACTTTTCTGTAGTGATTAGGAAAAAACACTGATTTAAATCATGCAACAATAGCTTCAAAGGCAAAAGTCCACTTATCCTTGCCTCTCCTAATATATGCTCATCTGCTTCAGTGAGAACATTAACATTCAAGAGCAGCCAGATCTGCTTCACCTGCTCCAATTTACCAGAGAGGCTGCCTTGGAGTCACAGCTGGATCCCCAGTCACACAGGCCGCCCTCAGCGGGACACGCTGTGCACGTGCGGCTGGTGTACGCTCCAGCACGCAGCACGGATGTCTGTTCAGGAGCCCCGTTCATTTCAGAGAGGTGAAGGAGCAAGGAAGGCTCTCAGAAAACACGTTATGGGCTTGAATGGAGTAAGTTACTTGATATTGTGAAACAGCCAAAGATAAATCGCTTCTGGTGAGGAGAGCAAGAGGCTGGGGCAGATTCTGCTTTATACAATTAGGCATAGGTAAATGAAGGGCACATTTCCCTAATGAACCCTTTTACCCCTATAACAACAGGGTGAATTATGTCCAATATATGTTCCAGTTCACTACTTGAGAAGATTAAAATGGCATCTTCTAGTTTTCCAGAAGTGAAAGGCTGGATCACTATCTTTCCCACTTGCAAAGCCTCTGGGACTAACAGGCAACACTCCATCAGGGAGACAAAAATCTGCCCTTCCAGCTGAGACCATAACCCACAAGTATCGATCAAATGTCCACCTCCCTTCCACGTAATAGAATTTCCCGGTGAGCTAATTGTTTTTACTTCTTTCATCTCTGTAAATGAGGTCAATGGCAAGGGCAAAGAAGAGAGAGTTAGCTCTAAGTGTTCTTGGCTTCAAAGCAAGAGGAGACAGAGCTTCCAGATTTTGGAAAGTGCTGTACAGGGTTTATAAAGCACTGTGGGACCTCTCAAACATCTGAACTTAGAATTCTTCAGCTTAGGACAAGGCTTGCCTGAGCTACCCAAGGCTTTATGCCTTCTATGTCTGCTGGTACAGTTTGGCAATACCACTTGTGGGTCAATGATTGCCATCATTCATCCTGTCCCTCCATCAATGACCGGCTTTCGTCCACAGCTCCTAAAGCACTTTGCAAAAACACGTGAAGCTTCACAACAGATGTGGAGGCAGGCCAGTACCACAGTGCATATCGGTGCCTCATCCTCATTGCAATCTGCCTGCAGTGACAGAGCTGAATGGGCTCTCCTGCATCACAGTCCTATGTTGTGAGAGCATAAGCGAAGCAAGGCAGAGTCATAACAATGCCGATTTGTACACATGGATATACACCAATCAGGTTTACAGAAAGGAAAATTGAACCACCAGCAAATATGCTAATGGCAGAATTAAAACCTCTCAGGACAAAAGTGGGTCCTTTGGCTTTCTCTCCCAAAGCAGCAATGACCCTCTGACGTCTGGCTTTTAGGCTTCCTCACGTTTTTTTCTCCTCCATGTACTGGCACATGTCCTAAATCAAGGTTTTCACTTGTGCAATGCTGCAGTTTCCTGCAGTATAAAAACCCTATAGAACCCATTAGTGTCTCAGCAAAATTCTATTTATAGCATAGTTATCAACAGGCAGAACTATTAACAAGGATCAGGAATGACAGCCTGAGATAGGCACCTGCAGGCTTCTGCTTATACGGGTGGGGAAGCAATTAATTTGCTGCTGAACTCTTCAGTTACTTCCCATATTTTGGGAATAGTTAGAATTGAAAAGAAATTGTGCTGCTAGTGTAAACGGCAAGAGCAGAACTTCAGTTCTCCAACAGAAGAATTAAAATAAACAAAACATCTCAACTTTGTATACAGCACAATGAGCGCATCCCATATTTTTTCACCTCTGAGTCCCAGCCCTATGAGACCAGCAGCCTGAATGCCGGCTGCATGTGGTGAGGCCTCTGGCACGCTCAGGGCTATTGCAGCATCTGCTTTACAGCCCTGTCCTTCAGCCCCAGCCAGCAGCAAAGTACCACACGGCCACTCGCTCACCCTCCGCACTCCTCAGGGGGATGGGGGAGAGAAAATATAACGAAAAGCCTGTGGGTTGACATAAGGACAGGGAGACATCATTCACTAATTATTGTCATGGGCAAAACAGACTCAACATGGAAAAATTAATTTATTAACAGAGTAGGATAATGAGGATAATGAGAAACAAAAACAAATCTCAAAAACACCTTCCCCTCACACCTCCCCTCTTCCCGGGCTTAACTTTACTCCCAAATTTGCCACCTCTTTCCCCTCCAGCAGTGCAGGAGGGGGATGGGGAATGGGGGTTGCGGTCAGTTCATCACACATTGTCTCTGCTGCTCCTTCCTCCTCAGGGGGAGGACTCCTCACATTCTTCCCCTGCTCCAACATGGGGTCCCTCCCATGGGAGACAGTCCTCCACAAACCACTGCAGTGTGAGTCCTCCCCATGGGCTGCAGTTCTTCACAAACTGCTCCAGCGTGGGTCCTGCTCAGGGTCACAAGTCCTGCCAGCAAACCTGCTCCAGCATGGGCTCTTGTTTCCAAGGGTCCACAGGTCCTGCCAGGAGCCTGCTCCAGTGTGGGATTCCCACAGGCCACAGCTCCATGGGCTGCAGGGGGACAGCCTGCTTCACCATGGGGCTGCACGGGAATCTCTGCTCTGGTGCCTGGAGCACCTCTTCCCCCTCCTTCTCCACTGACCTTGTTGTCTGCAGACTGTTCCTCTCACATATTCTCACTCCTTTTCAAAGCTGGGCCCGGCCCAATGCAGGCAGCTGCCTGTGCAGGAGGCCAGGGGCGAGGCCCGCGCCTCCCCCTTCTCCCGTCACACTGGGTTGTTTTGGTTTTTTTTTCCCCTCTTCTTAAGTATGTTATCACAGAGGCACTATCACCATTGCTGAGGGGCTTAGGCTCGGCCACCGGTGGGTATACCCTGGAAGCTGGCCGACACCAGCTCTACCGGACACAGGAGAAGCTTCTAGCAGCTTCTGACAGAAGCCACCCCTGTAGCCTCCCTGCCACCAAAATCCAACACAAGCCCTCAGGTTATAACTGGTTCATAACGGCCCAAGTACAAGACATGGTCAGAGCAGGACTGAGGCTTTGGGAGGTGCCAGGCCAGTTCCGGCCTCACTAGACCTTGTTCCTGCCAGTCTGCAAGGAAGACACCAGTGGCAGCCACCGGCTCTGCAGGGCAGGTGGGAGGAGGGCTCTGGTCTACCTCGGCAGCCAGATGCCCAACTGGTAGAAACACTTGTACTCTCTCCCAGTCGGGGCAAGAAAAAACTCAGTGCTGGAAGTCTCAGCAGCTTGCTGTTCCTCCCTAAACAGTAACGCTAAAGCTGTACAAATCCGTTTTGCATTCTGGAAAGATGCTTTTTAAGCCAACCTCTGTTTTTTGTGGAGTTTGCAGAGACCACCTCTCAAGAGACAGAAGAGACCTAGCAGGCGTTACTGCTCTCAAAGCACAGGCGGGACCCCGTCCTCAGGGACTGGGCCCCATTAACCAAAAGCTGCAATACAAGTAAGGTCGATAGTAGCGCAACGTCCAACAGTTGTAAATGGATTCTGCAAAGCAAAATTGTTATGGGAATCTTCCTGACACATCTACATATGTTTTCACTGTATTATTGCCAGAAAGGACACCTTATAGAATAGAAAACTACCCAAAAACATATGCAGCTCAACTCTGGGAGTAATTTTTGAAAGTCTGTTCCTTCCTGGATGCAAGCAAAGGTTATTATGTGTCTAGAATAGAGATAGTCTAGACAGATGGAGCATGGTGGGGGGAGGAGGACTGAACTCACGATCTGTTTGTTTCCTGAAGAGCCTTTTGTAATGAACTTTGTAAAAAGCCTTTTTGTAAATCTAAGTGAATTAAATTGCTTTATATAGCACTGGAATAAACAACTTCTTGACAATTAGATTTTTAAAAATTACTTAAACTATGAATGTTGGAAACAGATGAACAAGCAGGAAAATTTGGATAAAATAATTAGACACATTCCAGTAGGCTGGAAATTAATTATCTTCCAAAAAAATGTTTTTACTTTAAATCACACAAGCAATCCCATTAAAGTCAGGGTTTTAATATTTTCAGGAATAAAGATCTCAATCTTTCTTTTCAAGCTATGACCAGTGTCAGATCACAGAATCATCTATCAAGATTCTCAATAATCCATCTCTTGCCCTGCGTTGATTAGTGTCTGTAATGAACAATGTGCCCTAGAAATGATTGCATGATCCAAAGACCTCTGAATCTTTAGCAGTTTGCAGCCTTGTAAGATTTGCAGCCTCTTTTGCTAATTTTTGAAAGAGCATACAACACTAAGAACACATGCTGAAAACTTACACATAAAGGAGAATTCCTGTAATATAGTCATGTTTTTGTCTGGCATCAGATATATATTATTTTCTTAAAAAAAGGAAAAAAAAAAACCAAGCAACCAAAAACAAAACAAGGAATTTACAATCTTACAGCCAAAACAGAGAAAGAAGACCTGGAATAATCTTAGCAGGCCTGATGATACTGAAGTGGCTTTCAGCTAAAGAGAATGTTATTTTAACATGTCTTTGTGTTGCTTAACTCTGTTGTGACACAAAAGCCATGTTCTTCTTCATGCATTGAAATGCCTGGTTTGGTACAAACCCCAGAGGGAAAATAAGAGCACGTTTCAGTTCAGCCCCAACTATAATATAGCCACTTACTAGCCTGCTTCATCTCTGGCACAGTGGATTTACCCCTTCCCCCATCCATATGGAAGGAGCTCCAGCAAGGCAGCGTAATGCGTTCATGATCACTCTTTTAGCTCTTTCCCCTGACACGGTGGCAGGACTTCTGTCTTGAGGTCCTTCTGACTGCTCTTCTCGTGGGGAAACCAGAAAATAATTTGTTCAGACAATTCAAAGTAAAAACCTACTACAAACACACAACTTGTGTTTGAGTTGACTTTTGAGTTAGCCAGTCTTTACCTTGTTTTGCTTACGTTCAGGCTATAATCTTCTCCTACCATGAAAAAATCTTGGGAACTCCTTCACAGATATTATCCACAGATAATTTAAAACGAGGCTTAAATGGCAACCTGTTTATACCACAAAAGGTGAAATTAGTAAATGGATAATACTGTAAATAATTCAACTAGCTTTTAATATTTAATTTCTATGGATCATAAGTTTGTTTCATAGTTCCTGTGAAACTTGCCCTTAATAGTAAGTAAAAAATAATTACAATAGCATTCTTTAAACATCTGTGTTTGAATGGTGATTGCACTGAGCACGAGGGGCTGCAGCCACAGTTCAATGAGGCAGTAAGAGCAAAAACTGGCTCAATGAATTTGCCCCCTCCTCTGCCTCTCCATGAGTTTTTGCCGAAGCAGATGACACAGTGAGTTGTGCCCCACCGCAAACTGGAGCAGGGAATTGATCGGAGTTAAAAGTACCTCTCCTGTTTTTTCTTATACACACCACAGATAAAGGAGACCAGCAGGATTCACTTGGGATTACTATCCGAATGTCCATGTCCTTAGGCCATGGTCTGAAACCCTGGTTTTGCACCTAGGAAACCTGGCATTTAGCATCAGGAATTCAAAGCCAAAGAGCCAGTCGCTCCAGACCACATCTTCACAGATGACCTGTCTTGGGTTCACTGCTAAGTTATCTTGCTGCCAAGTAAGTTTCCAGTACAACAGTCTTCCAGTGTAGGAATTTAAGAACCTCCAAAATAGGAAAACATAACACAGAGGGGAAAAAAAAAAAAAAACCCCAACAAAAAACGTGAAGACAAAACAAATACAACTATACCCAGCAATATCTTTGGGGAAAAAGAAATGGATGGAGGAAAAAGTTGTGGATAGCTTTTTTTACCTGATTTTATACAATCATCATAGAAATGATCATTCCCTACAATATAAGCAAAGCAGCATTTTTGTACTATATAGAAGCAGATATCTTTTTTGCACTGAAGAGAATTAATTTTAATGTATATCCTGTGTTTCCTCCATTCATGTAACTGCTTAATACATTGATCTTCCACGCATTTCCATTTTCTCCACCAATACATTTCTTATAATTGGAATGAGCTGCTCTATTAAGCTTCTTAATAGATTCTATGTTCTCAAAACACAATAACTTCAGGACAATACATTAAAATAGACAACAAATTAAGCTTGGTGCTCGCAAATGCGAGGCTCCATCAACGGTGACCTTTAAAGCTACAGTAAGGATGCTGTTTAAAATTGGTTGCAGAGAAAACAGTGTCTAATTGCCTTAGTTTGTGTCAATGCTACACCACCCTGAGACTCTTTGCAAACAGTTTGTTGGTGGCCAGGAATAAATAACAGTCCTAATGTGACACAGCAATGGACACGTGCAGATGTCAATGAATTCACTTAGAGCTGTGGCTCTGTAGCAGTTGTGAAAAAAACAGGACCTCTGTATTTAGCTGCATCACCTAGCACAGACACAGCCTAGTTTGAGCGATGAAGTAAAGACAGGCCTTAGCTTTGTATATACAAGAAACATGGAGCATTACACACAGCACAAAAGTATTCTGACAGTCTAACATAGTTATTTTAATTATATCAATTGAATCCAATAACTATGCTGCAATATCACATTAACTTAGTTTGAAATACAATGTGAATGGAGGTTTTATTTGCAAACCATTACAAAGATGTAATTCCATTTTAAGATAGCAAATAATATAAAATAATTCTCTCAAAGCTAGTTAGCCCTGGTATAATTCCTACTTCCTCCCATAGCTATACAGCCAGCTACCTTCAAATATATTTTATACCATGTCTTAAGTCAATCAGAGAGGAGTTTTCACAACAAATAAAGAACAAAGTGACATGACAATGTGTGGGGCAACTCACAATAAGCAACCAAAGCCAGGGGATTAGGGTTCCCAGACAGACACTTTGCAAACCACCGGAGCAGGTATTTCCTAGATACCTACCCCACAACCCAGCCTCTAGGACAGGGCACAAGACCTCATCTGCTCCAGCATATGTATCACCAATTCCAGCTTGAAATCACACTGAAGCAACACTAAGAGGAGGAATGAGGTCTAATCTTTGTAAAAGCAATCCTGGTAGTTAATCCAAAATGGAAACCAGTCTTCATCTAGCTTTATGCTTCCTAGGAAATGTTTTATTTTAAAAGCCAGCTCCTAGCTGCTCTTCACCTAGCATTCACCTTTGCTAACCCTTTGCACAGATAGCACTGTGGGTAACAGACCGCCATAAGCAACATGACTGCCCTCTTGATTGTACCCCATCACACCCTCACATCTCATCTATTTTTACTTCTAATTCAAAACCACATATGGCCTGTTTCTCTCCCAAGTTACATGTTCTGCAGCCTCACAGGTTGAACCATTGCTGTTGAAATCCCCTTACTCACAGGCAATTAGCATGCTCTTCTATGTGAAATATTTTGGGATGCAGTTCATTTTGCATTACCCAGCCTGGAAGACCCATATGGTACCTTCCACCAGCAAATTACTTTTTTTTTTTCCTTTAACATGGAAATCACTGTACAAACAACTTTGCTTTTGTTACAGGTTTTCATGTTTGCCTAGGGCTTAATCACGAACAAGACTAATTCTTTGTACCTCCTGCAGCGCTGACGAGGTTTATCCAAGATAAGATCAGTTCAGCCCCTTGTTCCGCCACCTGCCAGCACAAGACTGTTGCCAGTGATTTCCTCCAATAACTCAGGGTTTTTTTTTTTTTGCAGCTGACTAGGAAAAGCAAATACTGGTTTTGTTTTCCTAGCAGGCAGTTTTCCTTGGTAGGTGCAGTAAGGGACGCCGCCTGTGGGGCAGGCTTTGGCCTTCTCACTACCCAAGGCACAGAAAAGAGGGGAGGACAAGCTGCAGGCCCAGTGGCGGGAAATGGGTTTCTGAGGACAGAGGAACGCATTTGGGGGTTTAAGTAACTTTGGGGGTTACTTACCACAGTGGGAGGCCATCACTTTCCCCAAGGCCAGCAGCTTTTCCCGGCGCCAGGCCGGCGTGCAGCAGCTCTCCAGAGCAAACTGCCCTCCCCTGCCCTTCAGGGCACCGGTGCAGCACCAGGGAGGTGTTGAGCGCTCGGCCCAGTGCGACCGCCTCAGCAGTAACCACTGCCCTTTCTTATCCCGGGGGCAAAACTGAAAAATTCAATTCAAAAAACAGGCCAAAAAGCACTATTATAGATCACCATCACCACTCAAACCAAGGTTTTCCAGGACAAAAAACAAGTGTCTCTGTTACCAGGACTCTGCTAGCTCTGCTCACATACAATATTAATGTTGCTCCCAGCTACACAAAGGGTGTAGCAGTTGTTATCTTCAAATAGTCACAGCAACTACTTTAATCTGTATGTTGCGCAGCACTCCCCTCACGCTGGAGCAGAGGATTTACAGCGACCTACCCCACAGCATGGTAAATCATGGCCTAGGGACAATTGGCAAACAGCTGGGGCCCTGGCCAGGCTCTCGGTTGTCACCCTACCGCCTGGGTGGCCTGAGGCCTCCTTGGGTTCAAAGCAGAGCCAGGCTCTGCTGGGACAGTCACTAAGCTGGTTCTCTCTCATCAATTTCCAAAATAAAGTCAGTGCTGCAAGAGACTGCAAAACCTCTGCCTTTCTTCTCTTAGGTCTCACAACACGCACCAGCTCCTAACTACAACCCACTGCGTATTAAACTTTTTTTAATTAAAAAAAAAACAAACAAAACCAAACCTAAAAACCAGTTACATTTACAAGATTTTCTCTCAATTTGGAAAGGGCTACCTAAGAGTAAAAAAATTAAGATTTTTAAAAAATATATATATATTTTTTTTTCTAGAACAAGTATCTTGTATAGTCTTCGCAGGTGAAACATGTTCATGCTTAGTTGGCTCTCTGCGCAGTTCCCTCCACAACAGAAACAGTCACTAAGTCCACTATTTCCCTGTTTTCATCTTTGGCAGAACTATTGTGAACAAACCACCTTTTTTTAAAAATTTATTTTTCAGGACATATAAATAGCAGATGTGAAACCTTAAGTCAAGTGTTGCAGCAGTAACTTTGCAGGCATTCAAAACAATTACACCTACTTGAAACACATGAATTGATGGAAGATGCAAACAACAGCACATAGATGCAAGTTTGCTCACATCAGCATAAAAATGGGATTAATAGGAAACACTTCCTTGTTGGTTTAGCTTAGACCTAGCCTAGCACAGTATGACAACCATGCAGAACAAAGTCATAGTGGACCACCTTGTGCCCATCTGTGGGGCAAAAAAAGCCAACAGTTTTGTTGTAAATCTGAGGGCAGTTGTTGTCTATTCAGCAGAGAACCTTCAATTATTTAAGCATAAATCGTATTTCATTCATGTGACCTCAGCTGAATCTCACGTGGGAAAAAAAAAAATTACTGACAAATTAATGTGAGTCAGGTTTCAGCCTAATACCATACAGGCAAAGATGGATGCATTAGAATTTCAGTATCAGTACACAGAACATTATGAAATTAATTTTAAAAAATCCTGAAAGGCTAAAGTGTTCACAAAAAAGTCTACAAACCCATTCAGCAGAAAGCTTTTGTGTGAGGGAGCTTGATCCCACATGGGATCTCCCATCTGAGATAGCAAATATTACTACACTGTAGTAATAATAATGAATTTTGGCTTGATGATAAAGAGTGTACTCATTCAGGAAGGAGACCAAGAAATTACTGATGTTATCTGACCCACTGCCTGTTTGAGGATGAAGTATTAAAAATATATCACAGTAACTATTTGATGCCATATATGGCATAAAAAAATAAATTCCTCTATACTCTTCCAACAGAATGATTGTCCAAAACTTCTTGTCATGCAGAGAAGACTTCAGTTGATTGAAACCATCTACTACCTCTCCTCTACATTCTTCTTAAAGTCTAACATCATATCATCAAACCAAGCTGGCTGGACAGAGGAAGATTTTCCCAAAGGAAGCAAGTTACCCAGTCTGTGCTTATCTCACAGAAAATCACACACATATGGGAAGGGTCTCATACTGCTTGCCCAGAAAGCTGCTGTCATCAAGGGATCTTCTGACAGCCTCCATGTGCCAAAACTGGTCAAGCAACAGAAGACCTAGAAGGAACACTATTTTGAAGATCTATTTAATACCTAGTGAGAAGTGGAAAAAATTGAGACGCTTTCATGTAGGACCAGATGATCTATGCACAGGAGTAAGCTCCTCTGCTAGCACACCAAAGCGAGAGAATCCAAAACTGCTGCCCAGTAACAGCTGATCCTCATGCCTTTTAATGGAAGATTTGCAAAGGGCAAAATTGAGGCAATGGCTCAAAGTACTGCCAATACAGGAACACATTCGGAGACATCCAGGAGTTCTTTCTCCCACACAAGTCCAATAGTACTAAACCAAAACACTTAAAAACAAACAATATTCTGTAATTGACATTAAAATACTTTATTGGCTAGACAGAATGTGCAGTATAGATAGAAATATAGTGAAATACAAAGTCCTCCAGAATATAATGTAGAAAAATCACAATCCATACTTCTACATCTTATTTACAGATTGCCAGATGTATTCAAGAGCGTGAATTAGGTCATATTTGCATTTTTTTTCTTCTCTTGAGTGCATGTCTAGTGTAGTCCAAGGCCTTTTTGTTTCTTCAACAGAAAATTGCACAGCTACCTTATTTCCTCATTTGGCTTGAAATCTGATTAAGTTTTACATACTCTTTTCTCCCCTGCTAGATCCTTTCAAGCTTGACTTCTGTCTCTTTTTCTCCCTTTGTCCCAGTATGCGATAGATTTTTTTCTTAGCCTCCTTTTGCCTCTTGAATTTCTGTTCATCTTCCTTCTGCTTAACTTTGAGATATTCTTTAAGCTGTTCTCGATGTTTTACTTTGGCTTTCCTTATCTTGTAATTATTCACTGTACTCAAAGCACTGAGTAGGGCTGATATCTAAAACAGAAAATAGAAAATCAATATACAAACAGTTCGGTTTTGGCAAGCAAGAAACAGTTTAACCTCAGCAGAGCACCATGTAATGAATCAGAGATTAAAGGCAAGTTCCTGATTATTTCTGCTCCTGTTACCCAATTTCTAAAATGGTTTAATTATTTATCTTGTTAGGAAGTTAATCAAAGGTTTAATTTTTGTGAACTCTGATTTTGGTTAGATACTATTTAAAAGGCTATGCCTGGTTACTAATTCAGAGCACTTAAATTGCAGTCTGGATCTTCCTGCCTTTGCAAGTGCTCTATAATTCTCAATTTTTGAAGTAGATTATTTGCTTCAAGTCCTGTCTTTGTTAATAATGCACAACAATGACAAGTCAAATAAAAGACTACAGTTGCCAATTTAAGTCACCCATAATGTGAGAGCACTACATCTGACTGAAATACCTTGCAAGAGCTGTGACAAGGACAAAAGTCATATTTAGGCTTCAGGTGACCTACTAGTTTAAAAAATAGACACTGTCCACTCAGCAACAGTTCCATATACGTACTGCATGCCAAAAAGGAACAAACCAAAGTGCAGGTAGTAATTTTTCACTAGGAGCACATACATCTTTAGCACTAGCCGTAGATTCAAGTGCTAAAACAATAGTTAGAAATGGTCTAAGCAACACGTTCACCCTTCAGGAGTTCTTGTTTCAGAATAAGTGATAATTACCTTCTTTTCATGAGGCTCCCTGATAACAGCTGGTCTCCACTGGTCTTTTGGAGTCTTGCCTTTCTTCTCAAGATTCTTGGGCTTGTTCTTAAAAGGCAGTGCCTTCTGCAGTGCTTTAGGAATGTGGAGCTTATTGAAATGCCTTTTCTCCCTCACAATAGGCTAAAAGAACAGATATAAAACATATGTAAGATTCATTATCTTAACAAAACATTTTGTTTTATTTTCCATCTTTCAGGGAGAAAAAACAAAACATCACAAAAAAACCCAAAACCCACCACCCACTCCCACCCCTGCAAAAAAAATCCCAAACCCAGAAAAACATTCTCTGATGTTCTTCCATCGAATTGTGAATGGTATGTTCACCCCAAATTTACTATGACAGAAGTCTCAGTAAGCTTTTGGAGAAGACTTCTACCCTGCAGATTACTTTGTAAACTTTCACTGACCCACAACAATCTGCTTCCCACTGCTTTATTCCCATCTCATGCCAGAAAAGACTGTGCCTTGTGGATAAAAATATGAAGTCACACATGCATACGTATGAATATGTACTTAAGCTGCTCTCACTTTGCACAGGTCTGAGGCAGTGCAAATTTGACCGTGGACACTGTTGATTTTGGGGGGGCGGGGTTTGAGGTATTTGTTGTTGGGTTTTTGTTTGTTTGTTTGTTTTAAGACATATCAAATATACCTTGTAGAGAGAATCTTTGTTTTGTTTCAGTTTGATGCCTAGCTCATGCCTCAGCTGGCCTGTTGTCTTCATTCCACTCCAACTATCTTTTTCACCTGCTGGCTTCAGCAAGGATGTTACGGGGTTATAAAATGTGGGGATAGAAACAGGATACCAAGTTCTCACAAAGACGATATCTGAAAGGAAAGGAAATGTTACTTGGCTTGTAAAAACACAGTTCATTACATCCACATTCTAAGCAAAGATTGCCTGAATAGAATAGATAACTAATATCTAGACCACATGCTAGTATTGTGTTTGGTATATACACCAAACCTCTTCAATGTTAGGCAAAAGCAATATAACTATTTGTACACCTGCATTCTGCGAAACCTCATCAAGTGAAACTCCTGAAGAGCAGTCAGCTGAATACCACCCTATTCATATTCAATTAAAGAACTAGCAACAGAGTTCACATATGTATCCGTGCCTGTACTATTACTGACAACAGTGATGTGCTTTTCCTCTATTTTTATAAAAGAACTAGCTTGCTTTTATTTTGCACCACAAATAATTCCTATGGGTTTAAGAAAACAGAGGTCACAAACTCAGATAAGTACAAACTCATGTTCTCAACATCATGGTGATGCTCAGCAAATATAGCAGATTACTTAGCCCTATCCACTGCATAATGTCTTCAAAAGGTTAGGGGAAAAAAAGTTAACTAAAGTTACAATGCCATTCTTTGCAAATGTCCTTCTAGCATTTGTACCACTAAATAAAATTCATCTTCATGTTCAAGAAAAGCATACCATGCTGTGTAAAACACTTTAAACACTCAGAGAAAAAAGCCTCCAAGACAAACCTTTTCATAAGCATACCATATGACTTCTGAGTGTAACTGAAAGAAATCCAACATAAAATGTACTTCTTTTTTAATTTGGTTCTGCATCTCACCAGGTATTTCATGCTCTTTGAATTCACATCTCAATTATCAGATTCCAGAGATTCTGAGACGCAGCTTTTCAATCTGTGAAGCAGGATGAAAGTTGTGTGATAACTTACATGGAAAGTGCAACTTACCACTCATCAGCAACTTGTCTTCAAATGTTGCTCTGAAAGCACCTACTGGAGTTCGGAGGGCCTTTTTGATCTGTCCTCGGATACCACTCACAGTACGAATCGCTGCACCTTCAAATTTAGCCACTTCCAACTGAGAGTTAAACATTCCCTGAAAGTGTAAATTACCCACCATCATTCAAGATGCTAAGTCTCTCTCTGTGACCAGTGTAGGCCACAAAACCATCAGTAATTCCCACAAGCATATCTTATAAAGAAACAAAAGAACATAACATTGTCTTTATACTAAGAGTGTTGATCATACCAAAAACCTACTGAGCTGACTTCAAGGTAAGCTACTAAAAGCTATCTGCTTAGAGTGATATATCACAGACAAGGCTTCTTACCATTAAATATGTACATTTAAAATTCTAAACCAGAACATATTTAAGATAATCTGTCCAGTTCTCTTTTGAAGTCATTTGCTGGAACATGGCATACAGCACAGCAAGTAAGCTGCCTTAAGTTGCTAGCTGTGAGACAATACAATATAGCTCTTCGAGGTTTGTGCTTCTTTCATAAATCACAAGGAAGTCAGGAAAAATTCTGTGTATGCTTACTGCAAATACTTGAGTGCCTCACTGTTGAGATCACTGAGATCACTGTTGAGATCACTGCTTACTCGCTCACTGCCCCAAATGCAGAATAACCTAACCTCTTCCCGAGCCTGAAAGCCCAAACAAGGACAACTAGGAGGTCAATGAAAATTCACTTTTGCAACACATGCTGCCACAAACACTTTTGTAACTCTAATTGTGAAGTCCTAAGCACTGCTAGAAGTTATCTTTGATCCCAGAGCTGCAATTCAGTGGGATCAAACTGCCTGAATGATACCAGGGACAGGTTCACATTCTCCAGAGGTATCTGCCACTGTGGGAACCTAATCAGTGGGTTTGAGGAAGGAAGGGAGGAAAACAAAAAGAAAACAAACAAACAAACAAAAAAGTCACATTGATTGTGAGCCAGGACACTGTTCCAGAATTTTTGTCTAGTTAACAATAATTCATATTCACCAGCTAATGACCAGTACCTTTAGAGACTGCACCGAAGAGAGCTCAAAAAAACCCCAAGCAGTACTGAGATCCAGAACGCTATGCAACAATTACGAGGATCTTCTGCCTCAGGAAAGACAGATGGAGTCCCAGGTTACATTCTGTCCTAACATTGGTACATGTGGTTTTACAGTATACATACTTACCTTAATAAAAGAAGTGTTCTTAAAAATTTTGAATGGAAAACCAGTTAGCTTTAACTTCTTTACAATAGTTATGGATTTATCTAAATCGAGCACAACTCCTGTCGCAGCAATCCGGAAATCAGGCTGAAACGTACAGAGATGAACACTGATGAATGTGTATTTACCAAACAGTGAAGAAATAATTTCACTGATACAATTCCACTGCTTTTTAGAGTTTGAGTTCAGATTTCATAACCTTTACAGGAGTGTAACAGCATGACAAATGCAAACTGATTTTGTACAGACTAGTTGAGATACTACTGACATAACATTCCTACCATTCACTAATGAAGGTTTCAGAACTGCCATTCTAATTACCTTGGAAGCAATCTAAGAGTCCTTGCTATCTACCTCACTGTGGTCTCTTAACAAAACAGAATCTTACTCAGGGAGAAAGTCTCAAAGGAGAAACGCTTTGTGCACTGCTTACAGTCACTATATTATGCTAGGGACATATGATGAAAATAGCCTTTTAATACATGTAACAAGATAACTGCAGCAGGACTTAATAAGGTATATTTTAGGAAGGAGATAATTATCACTGTTCTGATTACTGTCGTGCTCATTACAATGCCATGCAAAGCTTTCATTATACATTGTATGTAAACGTAAATCTACCTTTGGGGAATATATATGCAACAAACATCATATTTGATAAATACTGTTTCAACACTATTTAAATTGATTCAGATACCCATAAACATTCCAGCAAGATGCGGAGAAATCACATTGAGGGCAATGTTTTTCAATAGGAACATGGCTATCTCATCCTGGAAAAAGGTTTTAAAACTTATGTAAATACTTAGCACCTGAAAATCAAGTAGGTATAAATCCTTCCACAGAAAATAATAAAGCAAGATTTGTAATTTTCAGTGTAGCAGATGAAAATTATTTTTAAAAAAGCTTCCATCCACTTTCCTATCTCATCACAATACACCTTTCAAAAACTTGAGTCCACCTTTCTCTGTTCCTATAACATCACTGCTTTATCATATGTAAACCTTCCTCCCCAAATCTATGTGTTTTTAGCCAAAGACCCATGGAAAGCAGTAATCACCATTCTGTGATAACAAACCTACCGTTGTGCCACTGACAGACTGAACTGCCAAAAATCCTGTCCCCTGAGGAGTGATGGGCCCTACAAGAAAATAAAATTTAAAAAATTTATGAAAAGCTTTACTACACGACATCTAGCCTCTATTTAAAGTCATAAAGCTTAGAAATACATACCAAATATTCTCAATAAATAAAACCAAAGAAAACTTTAAAGCATTCAACCCATAACTCTCATATATAGCGCCATGAAAGTTAAAGGAATGGTTAACAAGAAGTTACTCATGTACAGAAGCATTTGCAGGGCTGGGCCCATAATGTGTGCAAGTGTCTCTGCATGCAGCCAACAAATCAGGTACTTCTTTGATAGGACACAACCTAGCAGAACGCTCAGAATTTTATTAAAAGTCAAGTAATTCACAAATAATAGGCAATCGCCTAATTTCCCGTACTATTTGGTGTTATTTTATATTCCACAGGGAACACAACTTTTTAAAGACTTCTCATTCCAAAAGCCACTGGCTGTATTTCCTGATACATCCTGTAAAGCTTCAGAATTTTATAATGATTAAGTGATTCAGAATAGCAACTCCAGAATGTCCTCACCCCAAAAAGCTGCTCCACAATGCATATGTTGTGGTGTGTACTTCAGAAGCCTATGACGTCCATTATGATCTTCAATGTAGAACATGGGGATAGTCTGAAATCGTCTCCACCCTAATGAGAGGATTAAAGGATCACGCGTCTTAAGTATCTTCTTATACCATCGGTGCTTCTTCAGGCGTAACTAATTAGAAGAAAAGATGAACAATGCTGTTGCAGGACAATAACATTAATTCTGAAATTCAGGTCTTTATTTTCAGGAATTATTTAAAGCAACTTCCATCTATGCTAGAATTTTTTTATTCAGTAAGCTGTATATCTTTGAGCATTCTCATTAATACTAGGCTGACTGGAAAGATAAAGTGAGTCAGTATTTCAGTCATTTTGCAGTCATGTTTGTATGCATGCAAGCATGTATTATATTTATATATATATATATATGTATGTGCTAGCAACTGCTCTATAGGCACTTTTCCACAGACCATGAACGTCAAGAGTACAACTTACATTTGCAATTCAGCAATCACAATATCAGACCTTAGTCCTCTGCAGATGAACATTAAACAAAAATAAAACTTCTTCCAGTTACCCAGGTTAGCCTGTAAAAATTAAGTGTCTGCTACTGTGGAGAGTTAACTGTGTCAAAAGTAAATCTCAAGAGCCAAAGATGAAGGTTTCTCTCTGTGTTTACTGTATCTTTAAGAAACAAAAAATAACAACTCGACGCTCTGAAGCACACCTGTACCAACATAAAGTACACTCACAGCTTTGGCTACATACCTGTACATATCCGACATTTCCTTCGCTGTTACCTAAACCACCCAGGATAATAGGATAATGAGGGTCAAAATTCAGGACAAATTCACATGGGACATTCTCAATCTCTATTCGAACATACATCCCAGGCCGGAAGCCTTCATACTGCACTCTGGTCTCATCATCTTGATCTTCAAATTCTTCTCGATTAAGCTATGTGACAAAGAGAAAGTCACCATGTGTTTTACAAAATTCAAGTATTAACAACTTGTTCATGAGGTGCTAGTTCTATTTAAAACATGCTAACATTTATATAAATCTTTTGGGAAAGATCTGATAGGTTTTGTGACTTTCTATTCAGAGCAAGATCTCTGCCACCATGAATTCCTTCCAATTTGAAATCCCAAGTGGGCCTGTTAGTCTACTTGAAAGACAATACCCAAGAGAACGAAATGACTGAGTGACTTCTGATACACCTTTCATAATGGCAACTTTGGATTTTAAAGATACAACTGTCAAAAGTGTGGTTTTGATTTAGGAGCCCAAGTACCTTTTAAAGTTAACATCCTGATCTTTAAGGTGTCACTTTATGAGGAGGCTGGGCTCCTGTCTTACTCAGCAGCTTAAAAATATTTCTGTGCATCCTCACATTGTATATCATCAAAAGGGTCTTAAAAGACTCTCCTGAACCATATGACTGTAGATACTGTGTAAATATTTAACAAGATATCCTTGTGAATAACAAAAGCCTCACCATTCCCTTCTAGCTCCTGATATTCAGCTACCTGTAAGATGCCATGTTTAAGCAAACTAATTATCAATTTAATTTATCAAGGTATTGAGATATGGAACAAATCTTGTGCTCCAAATTTATTTTTCTAGACGCTTTCATGCATTCCCAGTTTGAGATCCTTGCCCTTCCATCCTGCAGTAGGAAATACATAGCTGATATGTATTTCTGTAACAGACCTCAAGTGAAACAGTTGTAAATTGTCTCATGTTCTTTTACTAGAATGTCCTTCTTTGCTTTAAGTGCTCTTACCAGCATACCAGGTCTCATATGATCACTTATGACAGAGGCTAATGTAAGAAGGTAATGATTAATTTAATGACTATTTAGGGCAAGATTTTGTCAGAAAAGATGACAGTGAAGTTATTAGCAATGTAAAGCAATGTTCTTCTAAGTTAGCCAAAGAAAGAAGCTACTTTTAAGCTTACAAGATTTTATCTAAAAACCAAGGCCTGGAACCAAATCAACACCTCCAATTCTGGATACAGTTACCCTGAAGAGTGCTACCACATGGACAGAGCAGTGGTCATCAATTATTTTTTCCTCAAAATAACCTGACAGCTTGATGAAAAGACTGCCACACTGAACTTACTTATTCGTTAAAAACATTGCAAAAAATCACACTAAAAATAATACTGGTAAAATATTTGACACAAATTAGTATGAAAAAGATTTCCACCTTCCTACATATAAAAAAAAAAAAGCAGCCTTTTTTTCTCCCCCCTTCTCTCTCATATTTTGGATTGTTTTTGAGGCCTGTCATGGTAGTTCCACCACTAAAAGACAAATGCATAACTGTTAAAAACTTTTAAGTAGACAAAGTTTAGATTACACATCCTGACTTATTCAGTGATTTGGAATAGGATTAACTACTCAAACCAATTTAAATCAAGCTTTGAGCTGTTTGGTTTTTTGCTTCCTTTTCTTTCCAGCTAATAAAAAAGTTCAACCACAAAAAAAAATTGCAACTATGTATTCTTTATGTGTACTTTCTGAAGTAGCTCCTCAGTGTCATGTGTGTCTCCAGGAAAAAAGCCTTTGGGCAAACTCTGTGGGGTATTTTTGAAGGCATACAGGCAGATAAATTGCCAAGTTAACAGCTTGTACCTGTGCTTGTTTATGCATTTCTTCTTTAAGATTATCAAAATACGTGGCATCCCCTTCATCATACTCTGCATCAAACATTTCTTTCAGTTTTCGTTTCTTGTCCATGCGCTCCTTCTTCTTTTCCTCCTCCTCAGGTTCTAGCTTGGACATTTTTCCATCTTCCTCCTCTGCTTCACTTCCAGACTAACCAACAGTAAGTTATCAAATGTAAAACGGTTCATTGAAAACAACCCATTCTGATTAACAGTTTAATATATATTAAGTCATATTTTGTCATAATGCAAATTACTAGACACTTTAAAAATATTTCAATTTTTGTCAGAAATTAATAAGTTGTTCATACAAGAAGATGTAACTTCAGCAATGACCAGAATATTTCATGACTAAATCACATCCCTTTTCACTAAGAAAACTTCTTGACTTAACATTTATGGAACAGACTCTAGAATTGACCTATCTGTTACTCTACAGCTAAAATAAGCACACATAATAAGAGAGGAAAATAAGGTAATTGCTGATTAGCATTGAATAATACTGCACTAGAGACAGCATTCTAGAGGCCAGAGAAGAGGAAGTTTGTTCACAGATCATTTGACAACTGCCAAAATGATGCTGTTACCATCAATTTTATAGTGAAATGCAAAGCCATCAAGTTGCTTAGTCTGAAAAAAATCTGATTGTTCAATCTGTATTGTCACAGACAACTACAGCTCTGTTCTTGGAAGATACCCAAGTCACAGCACATAATTGCTTCCATAAGTCTCTTTTATGCAGATACAAGGAATGACTAGGAAACCGTGTCAGTTTTCATGATTTGTTGTGTTTAAACAGAGCTCTAATCTTCTGCATCACATGAAATGACATGGTACAAACAGTTATGATCAGATTTAGTTTTAAAATACTTCTCTCATACCTCCAGATCCTCTTTTTCTTGATTAAGCCTGACACCTACTGTTAAATAAGTGAGGTGACTTCTCCTACATAATTAACTTTAAACAACAATTCAGTTTGAGACTAAAAACTTGTCATTCTAGATATTTGCAGGTTCCAAAGTCCATAATATATATACCTTTTCTTCCTTGTTCCCATTGATTCATGAAAACTAAATTTATTACATAGGACACCTATCACTTGACCAGAAACTCATATATATGTATGTTGCTAAAGAACATAAAAATAGAAGTCAGACCTCATCTCCTTCAACAGCAGGCTTTCCTTTGTGCACAACACCCGTTTCAAGATCTTCAAAATCTCCATACAGTTCTTCTGCAACAATAAGCACCAAAGATATCTGACAGTTAACCATTCCGTTATATTGCTCCATATAATCTCTCATATTTTCAGGATGTCTGTTTCTTGGTACTGCTTTGTAAATTAGTTTCAACCCAAGTATTTTTTCTTCCCATCAACAGTTTTATAAGTCTGTTCTGCCCTCTCTAAGTTTCAGCTGAAAATTGTCAGCTGAACTACAGTGACTTCTTTTTTTCCTTTACATACTTTTAACTTTATTATTTAAAAAATGTAAATATAAAGTTTAGATCATTCCAAAGGACCACACAGCACCTTAGTTAGCATTCTAATGACACAACACACCAGCATAGCAATCAAGCTCCTAATTTTAAAAAATAAAATAAGTAAAAACATCTAAATAATAGCAGACAATTTTTAAGTTAAAAGCAAATGCTTATAGAAGCCTGTCAAACTACAATCATTTTGCATGTAAGATACAGCTATATTATTAAAATTTTCTACGTATTTCCTAATTAAAAAAAAAAAACAAACAACAAAAACACCTCCAAAACATCTGAAGATGGATCTCACTTTCACTCAAAGGTGAATGACCAGTTTGTCTTCCCATTCAAAAAGAAATTCTGCTTCTTTCTACCAAGACCATCCAAAAGAATAAACCATACCTAGAGGATGAATGGCTACACTCAGATACATAACTCAAAGTTAGCATGGCCACGTGTTGACTAAGGACTTCATTTCCTAATTTAAAATACACACTCTGTTTATCAGAATATGCTACTTGCCTACTGCTTGTACAGAGATTTACAGCAATGTTTAATTACCTTAGTATCTGTATAATACTTTAGGTAATAGTTTGAAAAAAATGGCAAGCATGTCACTAATGCAAAACATTCCACATACGTAACTACAAAGTCTTAACTCTTCTTAAAAATCCTGCATACATTAATCATTTTTAGAAGTCTTACACATACCATCTTCCTCCAACAACTTTGCTGCATCTTTATCATCTTCCCACTTTCCAGTAACAAAGCAGTCTCGGATACTGCTCATAACCTGCAAAATAAGTGTCAGTCTTGTACAGTTACAGCTTATCAACAGAAACGTTCTCCAAAATGATCCCCACGCCTCCATCATCTTACCACCTTAGAGATAATCTGATATTCTCACACACAGCTCCACATCAAGACATCATCACCAAAACTACACAATGCCTCAGCAAAAGCAGGAGTGTGAAACCAACTCAACTCTTGCTCAAAGGTCTTTACACTAACAAGGTCTCTACCCTACGTCCTATTTTCACTTATTATTCCCCTCCTTTTTACTTTTCGGTAAATAAATAACTACGATCCACCAAACAGTCAAGAAAACCAAGCATTAAATTGACTTATTCTAACTTTCCATTCTTATAAGAACAGAGTTGGGAATTGGTCAGCTAGTAAATACCTCTAATGACAGCAAGTAGCAGAAGATATGACACTCTGGCCATAGCTCCCATAGGTTCGTTTCAATGACAAGTCAGTAGTAACTTATGAGACACAGCCAGGACATAACCTGGATAGGATATGCAGACGCAATTATCCAGTGGCGTTACCTCTTCTAAATCCCAGTCTTGCGGCTTTTCTATCAGAAATTTAGAGCAGTCAAGAGCATCAGCCTTCTGTTTAGATGCTTTGTCTGGACGGCTGACACGAAACAAACCTCCAAGTTCATCATCTGCATCCTCACTCTCACGGTCCTCATCCTCGACAGCTAAATGAAACAGAAAAGCTGTGATTATCTCCCCCACAGTACATGGATTACATTCATTAACAATCTCTTCTGCCTTACGTTTCACAGTAGTTTCAGGAAAAAAGATGCAAACTAAAAATAGTTTTAAATATAAAAGACTGAAGGAAAAGGTACACTGATCCAGTGTAAAAGGTTCAATTAACACCCTCACAAGGACAAAATAAGGTGAGCAGCAGCCAGGGAGATACTATACACTATGATCACAGTGAACTTCAGTTGTACAGTTCTTCCATGTGGAAACACGGAATTCATTGCACAAAGTCCACATAGTTCAAATTCCTTTGAAAAACCTGAAATCTGGTTCTATTTGCATAACTGGAATAATCTGAAAAAATATTGCCTAATAAGTAAACATAAGATGTTCATTCAAATCATAAGTAGAAACAATACCAAAACAATCTGTGAATACAAACGACGTTAAGCTAGTCTGTAAATCAAGAATACTGGACTTGAGAATCTGTCAGCAAATCTTCCTACTCCTGTACTGTGGAAGGTTTACAACACCCAAATTCTCATTGTGTTCTACAGAGGTTCTACATGATGAGGTTTGTACACTCAGACAAATACTGGAAAAGTTGTGAATTAAACAGGACAAATTACATAAATCGCAATTTTCTCTTCCTTTTAAGCCAGCTAGCTTTCTTTTTTCTTGACACTCTTATTACAGATGTGATAATAATAAGTCACGGCTAAGAGAACATTCCACTTTCAGTCAATGTGAGACAGAAATTTCTGAAAACAGCCAACAAAGGGCATCCCTTTACGAAACACATCAGTTACAACAATGGAATTGCATAAGATCTACCAGATAACTATATAAATGACCAAACTTCAAATGTTTGGGGGAAATAGTTGTAGCAGAAAACACAAGTAACAATTGAGTAGTCTGGAAAATGAGCTCAAAATGCTTTTTATTGGAAAAGTTAAAACTGTCATTATTACAATTATTAGTGAAAATAAGCATCAGCAATTAAAAAAGTATAACTCTCCTCAAGCCTCCCATCAAAAGACAGCACTCAAAGATTCAGACTTGCAAACTTGATAACAGCTGAAAAGCTACCATATATTAAGAAAGTACAAGTTTCCAAACAGATTTGTACCTGTTCCATATACGAGTTTACGAAGATTGGGAGTTGAACGTTGCTGTCTTAGAAAGGCCTGAGCTGCCTTCTGTGTAAGGTCCTCTTTCCACTTAAGTGCACCTGAAAAGGGGAAAAAAAAAA
>JAAGAY010144956.1:29967-41588 GCA_011801015.1 Ardeotis arabs | reverse complement strand
CCCGGGCCGCCCCCGCCGTGCTGCGGCCGCCTCTCCCCCGGCCGGCCCCGGGCGGCGGCGAGGGCCGGGCCGAGGGGAGCGCTCGGCTCCGGGCCGCGGGGCTCCGGGCCCCTGCTCGGCAAAGAGGGGGAGCAGGGGGAGACTCGGGGGCAGAGAGAGACTGGGGGGCAGAGGGATCCCACGGGGAGCAGCGGGATCCCGGGGAGCAAGGGCCTCCGGGGAGCAGGGGGATCTTGAGGGGCAGGGGGATCCTGTGGGGAGCAGGGGGATCCCGTGGGGCAGGGGGATCCCAGGGAGCAAGGGCATCCTGGGAGCAGGGGGATCCCGTGGGGCAGGGGTCATCCTGGGGGTGCAGGGGGTGTCCTGGTGGGAGCATCCCAGAAACCAGGCAGGATGGGCAATGGAGCATGGAGTTCTGCTGGACAGATGCTTTGGTTGTCTCTAAATTACAGGCAGGAGCATTCCCTCCTCTGCACACACAGATGATGGACAGAGCGGAGCCCGAGCGCTCGGCTGCACCTCCGAAGGCTTTTGGTGCTCAGTTCCCGTGCCTGGTGCCCGTTCCGGAGGCCACTGCCTGTTCCGGAGGCCGCTGCAAGCCTGTTGAACCCAGTACGAGCTGCAGGCTACGTGTGTTACACACACGGCATGGTGGGTGATTCAGTATCTTGGGGAGAGGTTAAGAACAAGGCCGGTACTTTTCAGTGCAGTTTTTAAATGTGAAGCGTAGCAAAGTCATCGCGTTTCAATGCCACTTGCACCCTGCGCTGGCCCAGGGCACTGGGAAGGTTCTGACCTTCAGCCCATGGTTCTGACCGGGCCAGACCAGGTGAGGTCAGTCCTGTCATTGTACAATGGCTCCGCAGGGATCCGATGGCTCCGCAGGGACCTGAACTGGTTCTAGTGTAACATGTCTGAAGTATATGCTCTCTACAACCAAAGGAAGCGGAATTCTGTCTTACAGAGGGCATCTCTCCAAAACCAAACCCAGCCTCGTCTGAAAGCAGCGGAGAAGGTGCGGTAGCTGATAATTTTACCGCGCCCCTAATGTGTTGGTGTTTAATATGTGCCATGTTACCGTGTGATGGTGTGTGTGGAACGTGGCCCCAGCCGTCAGCCGAGGGGAGGATACAAAGAATTTCAAATAAAACATGGAAGAGATTCCTGTTTTTGAGCTTGTCCGGTGCCAGATCGCTCACTCTGCAAACCAGAGCCGGTGGTTCCTGTCCAGCCGAGCAGGGATTTCTCACCACAAACACAGCAAACGTGTGCGTGTGGCAGTCTGTGCCGCAGGTGAAGGCCTGGCACGGGGCAGCGAGCTGCTGGGGGATGGCTGACCCAGGTGACGGAGATTTGGGTGTCCAACGCTTCCCTGCAGTGCGTGCCCTGGGAGGGGACATCTGAGAGGCGTGGACCCAAAAGGTAAATCCTGCACATCCTCCTGGGACGGGTGCTGTTCTGCTCAGTGGGGGCTGACAGCTGGAGTGCCCACCAAAGGCACTTTCTCCTCTGAGATTTGCTGATCCACACAGAACTTTCAGCAGAGTTTTTGCTAAATAAGAAGCGCATCTTGCTCTTCGTTTATGCAATTCCGTTAATTCTTGCAGCCATTCACCCCATTCATGGGTAACATTTAGGTTCAGTGCAGCAGGTCACTCCAGCTGAGCTCTGGTGTCCACGGGAGCCCCTGGGATCGCCCACCTGCAAAACCGAAGCCACAGGCTGTTCAGTCACGGCTGCTGCAGCAGTTACTGTCCTCACAAAATCCTTCAGAAGCGCTGTCCGGCTAGCCCCTCTGTGAGATGGGCTGCCCCTCCGCCACACCGGTGAGTCGCCCACCCGCAGAGGGGTTGCGCCCCTCGAACAGACAGCCACCCCAATGGCAGGGTGAGGGGCGTTTTGTGCTCGTCGGAAGCAGCTGGCACAGCTGAGCAGGGCTGGCATCCGTCCGGAGCTCCCGCCGCCCCTCGGGGCTGCACCCCTCGCCTCCACCAGCTTTGCCGCTCCCGTGCACGTTCCCAACGCTCCGAGGGCGAGCGCGCCGGGAGCCGCCGTCCTGAGACTCTACAGCAGGCATTGTGTCGGTGGGGCCCTGTCGACTGGCGGGCGCAGGAAATCTGCCTGGCAGCTTTCAAGGGAGAAACCACAACAGAAAGGGGTGGGAGGGAGACACGCTGGCTGTCCGCAAGCGTCCAAAGAGTGCGAGCAGCAGGGAGCCAGAACCATTGTTCAGGCTGGTACCAGACGAACGAGGGGAGCCTCAGAGCCTGCTGCCCTCACTGTTCCTCTTCTGAGAACAGACCTGGGGGAGAGGAGGGCCATGGGGGCTCGTTTGCCTCTCTCGCTGGCCGGCCTTGCCTAAACCTTGTCTCTCTGTTGGGGCAAAACGCCCTCGCTGGAGTCGTCCTGTGCGTGCACGCAGTCTGGGGCCAGGTGATGGGTTTTCACCATGCGCCAGGTGACGGCTGCTGTCGTCCTGCGTGGCCCAGCTCTGCAAGCAGGCGAAACACCAGCGTCTTTCCTTTGCGTGAGAGAAAATAGCTGATCACCGCTGAGCTCCCCCCACCTCGGGCACACTGCAACCTTGGAAAGCTCAGGGAAGAGGAGGACAACTGGCCAAGGGTGACAGTGAATTTGCTCTTTAACGATGTAGGATTTTTTGAAGCCTCTTGTGATTTCAGGCGTGTAGGGTTCTCTAGGGAACGAGGCACCAACCCACCAGCACTGGGCATACATCCACCGTGGGTTCCACACCCTGCGTTACGCGCCCAGAGCTGCTCACCGCCTCCCTGCTCCGCCTGGCGTGCTTGGTCCAGGACGGTCCCCATCTGACACAGTCCGTACGCACCTGCGTGGTTCTGGGTCTGCGCATCGTCCCGCTGGAGCCAAAGGGGCGATACGGGTTTGTATCAGCCGGGGCGCTGGCTTTCCTTATCCCAACGCTGAACAAACCTTAAATAGGAAGCCCGACAGATCCGATTTCACTCCTTGGCATGCGACTTAATGTATGTGAGAATTTACTTTCCAAAAACATTTTGTGCCTTTTGGACTTGAAATCTGCTTGAAAGACACATCGTCTTTTGAATGATGTATTGTGCCCAAAATAGCTCAGCGGTTACTACTTCCTCATGTGACTGCGATGTATTTATTTCTGCTCCCTCAATTATAAATCGCTTTTTGCTTTTTTTTCCCCTTTCTTCTGTACTGATGCCCATATTTTCTCAGATAACAGCAAGGAGAATATCCCGTGTATGGATTGTAATCAGCAGATTAGATCACTAATGTAATCCAGCAGATGCCATGAAGTTAAGGGCTCTCCCCCAAAATCTAGGGCTGCCGAGCTGTAACGAGGGCAACGAACAAGGAAATAATGGGGTGAGTGGGAAAGGAGACAGCAGATCTCAGTACAGCTGCAAGAGAATAATGTGTTCACATCGAATGGCAATTTTTGATCTCAGAGAAAGGTCTCGTCGCTGGTCGGGCTGGGTTTTAAAATGCAAACTGCAGAAAATGATGGAAATGGAAAATGTACGCCCGGGGCTGGGAGGCAGTCGCTCACTGCGAGGCTGGGAACGGCTCGTGCAGAAGGGATTCTTCTGGTTCCTCCTACTGGCAGGCAAGCGGAGAGTTTCTCAATGCTGTTTACTCGAAGCAGAATTAAAGCCCCAACTACGAGGGCGTTAATTCTCCCTGTCCCACCAACCCTGCAGGCTGAGCGCGCCCAGGACGTCGGCACACTGCGGTCAGCAAAACGTGACAGAGCTGCGGCCGGCTGGGAACGTCGCTGCTGCCTCCGGGCCCCTCCAGCTAGATCCCAAAAGCACTGCAGATGCTTTCAGCGGCACCCAGACCGCCCCGAAACCTCGCTGTGCACGGGGTCTGTGCTCTGCGGCAAGGCACGTGTTCGGCTTTTAGCGCTGGGTTTTCAGCTGCTCGTGGCTGAGCTGGGTCAGCAGTGCCGGCATGAGCCCCTGTTGGAATTTTTTCGGATGATTTTTGTGGACAGTTTCAGCTCAGGATGTGAATTTATACACACTGGTCGTTTTCACCCATTTGAGGTAGTGTGAATGTAAAACAGAGCGGAGCCGTTTTAGCAACAACACTTTCTGCTCAGCAACTCATTGGTGGCAATTCCGCTGTTATTTACCAAACACTCCTTCAAAGCAAACAAAACTTCATGATTTCTCTCTCAGCATTTTCCAGCGTTCTGGGCTCTCGGGGCTCCTTGGCAGACGGAGGGCCGTTCTCATCAGGCTGGACTTGCGAACTCCTGGTTTCTGGCTCTGGGTGCTCTCTGCCCGTTCCCACGCGGCTCTCCCCCGCGTCAGCTCCCCGGGGTTTACGGCTGCTGGGGATTTTCCTGTGTCACCAGCAAAGGCAAGGTCGGAGGGGTTGCTCTGACTGGAGACGGAGTGGATGGAGAAGGGGGTTGTCCTCAGGCACTTGTTAATCAGAAACTTCCTGGGGAGCGCTCTCGGTGCTGTGACGCCCAGTCGAGAGCCGGCCACGTGCCAGCAGCGCTTGGAGGCCACCGTGTGCCCAGGCTGCAGCACATGTCACTGCGCGGGGAGGACGTGAGGACCGGGGCAGGGGCTGGGTGGTGAATCCAGCATGGCAGGGGACTTTCAGCCTTGTGTCACCTTTGGCCATCACGTACCCCAGTGACCCCGAGAGCTGATGCTGCTGAAATCCCCTCGGCCGGCTGCAGGCGTCTCAGTGCTGGCGGCAGGGACAAAACGGCCCCCGTTTCTTACTTCATGCGTTGCTGGAAAGGTCCAAAGTGCAGGGAGGTAATAACGAATTTAGCCGGGAAGATGCTGGAGAGCACTGGCCGCAGGAGCTGGGAGGAAGGATGCTCTGCGCGGTGGGTGCCCCATGGGGGTCCAGCCTCGCTGCACCAAGGCTGACCATGGGACGTGACCGGCCGGGGCAGCAAGGGGCCAGAGGCGCCCGTCTGGCTGCAGTGTGGTCCCCCCAAATTGCTGCTGCGGGCCCGTTGCTATAGCAATGGTGATGTCGCAGCGCTGTCAGGAGGCATTGCAAGGCTGGAGTTGGCATCTTTTGTTGAGGAGAGTTGAAGTCATCCTGGGTTTTAGCTGGGTAAAAAGTCAGGGAGTGGCTGGTGCTGCTCATTTCCCCATCGCAGGGGCTTCAGGAAAGCATCTCCCCTCTCCCTCCCCTCCTGCACCCACCGTCGTGGCGCTGCCCTGCCCTGCGTGAGGGGAAGGGTCCCATCCTGCCACAGAGAGCCCAGGAGAAGCACTGCCTGGTACCAAGCCTGGGTCCTGTTTCCACCGCAGATGCTGTCGATGAAAGGAGGTGAGGGCTGAGGCTTCCCCTCCCCTCTGCAGCCGTTCCGGTAAGTGCATCCATGAGGCTGAAGCCAGAGGGCAGCTGGCGAGAAGCAGAGAGGCAGCTGTGTGTGTTCAAAACGTTTAGGACAGGCTGAGTTTAAGGCTCTTTTCCAGCCTGGTAAAGCCCAGGGTACCAGCACCCCAGCACGGTGAGAGGATGTTCCCCAAAACGCTGGCGGGGCAGGGCCCGTCACACCACAACACATCTGCTTCTGAGAAGCCAGCTTGGAAAAGTCGCTTGCCAGCCATTTTTTGGCTTTGAGTTGGCTGTAGCTGGTTGCACGTGGCTGTGCCTCGCTCCCTGCCTGAGGGGATCTATGGAAGCCGATTGCATTTCAGAGCACGCGGTGCTTGGAAACGCCTGGCTCCGGGCTGGCCATGCCGCTCACATGTTGCCGTCTTGAAGAAAAAAGTCATTTCCCAAACTTACTAGAGTTTTGCTAAGAGGAAATGTTCGCCCTTCCTCGGAAACATTAACAAACACCATCAAAACTCTAAGCTGCATCTTCATTGTCAAGATTATTAATTACCTGGAGCAGCGCCGCTTGCTAACAGCTCTGTCCAGGGAACATCGGTGCAGGTGTGTCCAAAAGACAGCAGCTGTTGGTCCTCAGGCTGATAAGTGCCGCCGGGTGCTGCCCGTGTCTAACCAGCCATCTGCCACCCGTTCGCTCTGACGAGCGGCTGAACGAGCCGTGGGCAGGGATCTGCGCCTCATGCGGCAAGCGGGAGCCCAACTCTTCACCTGCCAGCTCTGCCGCAGCCGGGACCCTGCCGCTCCCCCGCGCCCGCGGCTTTCTCAGGAGGGGATTTGCTTTTCCTCCTGCGCGTGGAGCAGGACCCCTGTCCGGCAAGGGGCTGGCACACGCCGTCGTGGCAGAAGGTGCTGGCAAGCCCAGTACAGGCAGCAACGCAACGACTCGCTCCAACCAGAGCTTCTTCCCAGCCCGGCACTTCATGGTTGACTTATTCTCCGGAGCAGCGGCTTCACAAGCCCCCGCGCATCTCCATGCTCGCTCATTACCGTTGTTTTCCAGGGCCCCAGAGTGCTGTGTGCATCCCGGAGCCGGGGCTGGCCCAGGGCAGCTCTCTAGCCCCGCGGTACCCAACTCGCCGTTTCCAGAGATGAGGGTTTGGGGGAGCTCAGCAGCTCAGGCTCCCCGGGCTCTGCCGCGGTGACTCTGCAGGCAGCGCCGCGGGAAGCGGCCAGGCTCGGGGCCACCGGCCGGGCTCGTGCTCCCAGATGTGGTGTGACTGCTGTGAACCTACCCGGGATGGAAACGGCTGAATGCGCACGAATAATGGACACACCCCGTGACGTTTATACGCTTGCTTTTGAAACCGTAACCGTGCTCTAGCCCTTCCCCATCTCAGGATGTGTCTGTATGTGGCTGCAAAATATCTCGGATGGCTTTAAGCCCAGATGTTATATTTCTAAAGTATTTGATGCTGCTGAGGCATGTCTGAAAGCATTTAAAATTTACCAAATAGCCTGAAAATACCTCATATTTAGGAGGCTGAGCATTTGTTGCTCGACCCTCCTTCTGTCTCAATAGGACACCTTTCAAAGGCCCTTTGAACATCCAACTCTTCATCTCATTTGAAAGCTCTCGCGGGTGACGGCTGGAACTGGGGACTTTCCTGCACTTGGTCTGACGCTGGCTGAAACCTTGGCTCCTTTTGATCTTGGCACAAGGAAAATTAATTTCCTCGCCTCGGCCTGGTGCAGGCTCATTAGGACCTGGCACGATCACCTCTTTGTGCGCAGGAGGGGGCCGGGGCAGCACCGCGGTTCCCTGGGGATGCCCGTGGGGACGTGCCAGGGCCTGAGGATGTGCCAGGCAGGGCCCACATCCCGGCACGCTGCTGGCAGGGATGTGGGATGCTGATCTGCAGGGAGCAAAACGCTTTGGGGGAATGGGGGGGGTCCCTGTTTTTGCTGGGGTTTGTTTGATTTTAGAGCCAGCATCAGCCGCACGGTGTCCTGCTCGGCCGTACCTACTGCTGCCACCTCCCAGCGCCGTGCCGTGGGTAACCCCGGGGAGCCAGCCGCGGAGTGGGGCAGAGGCGGAAGTCGTGCCCCATGTCTCATTTGCCAGCCTGAGCCGGTGACACTGATGGGCTCTTGCTCTGCTCCGGAGAAGGGGACCGAGCGGCCGCCGGCAGCTCTGCCGGGCTCTGGAGCAGGGGAAAGGCTCAGAGCTCAGGGCTGCGCTTGGGGCAGAGACCCCGGCCCCTCCTGCCGGGGTCCCATCGGCATTGAAGGGAGCGCAGAGCCCTGCGGCACCGCTGGCTGAGCCCGTCGGTGATAGCCCCCACGGCGCGGCGTGTTCGGCAGGGCTCGCCTTGCAAATGAGTTATGGATTTGAACACCAAGAAGCAAAGATGCTGAGCTCTCCAGACCTCCTGGGTGCTTGGCAGGGAAAATGAGGATGACGAAAGGCTGGAGGGAGCCGCAGATGGAAGCTGCCCTTCAGGAGCAGCTGAGGAGCCTGAGGTGGAAACAGAGGGACTGGGCACAGGAGAGACCAAAAATGAAATAACCAGACAAAGGAGGGAGGGTTGCAGTGTAAGACTTGGCTTGGCAGCACGAGGAAGGGAAGAGACAAAAGGAGTCTCCCAGCAGAACGCTGGAATTTAACTTTCACAGCTGCAAAAGGAAAACAATTGCTTCCCACACGAAAATAACTGATGGGCTGCGTTGATGAGATGATGGCTGAGGAATTTCAATTAAAAGGCAACACTGACAAAGGCAACGGGATTGAAGTGTTCAAAGGTAAGTGAGCAGCGGGGAGGGAAGAACAATAAAGGGCGAGGGAGGGAACAGTGCCTGCTCAGCTCTGCGTGGGAGACAGCCCTCGCCCGCCGAGCCCGGCAGGGCGCTGGGATCCACCTCCCGCACGCGTCCCGCGCCCCGTGCACGCTGCCTCTGCCTCCCCGCACGCCCCCGCGCCTGCTGCACGGACTCTGCTCCGCGGGGAGATGCTGAGGCAGGGCTGGCCCCTCTGGCTGACATCTCCGGTGTCAACGTGAAAATGAGCAATCTGTTTTTTCGAGCAGCCCTGTGAGCGTGGCGTCACCTTTGTCGCCAGCTGTCCCCTGCCTTCAGGCCCTTTCTCTACAGCCGCTTTGGAGCCCGAGCCGTGTGTGTCCTTGGCGAAGAACCTGTGGCAGAACGGAGAGTGGGAAGAGCTGGCAGGTTTACACGCCATTAGGAGAAAAACCTCGGCTGGTGGCGTGGCCATAGGTGACAGCAGAGGCAAGCCGAGCCGCGTTACCAGCAGCACGTGGAAAGAGCCTGCAGCGCTTTTCCCGCAGCCACCAGGCAAGGAATATCTTCCAAGACGGCGCAGCTGCCGTTGGGTCCAATGGGAAAAGCCCGTCCTTGCGGCCTGCCTGCTGAAGAGACCACCTTGCTCCATCTGGGAGATGGGAGCAGGAGGGCAGCAGGCTCGGCACAATCCTGGGCTGCCGGAGAGGCACTGCCAGAGCCCGGCCAGGACAAGGCTGGAGCAGCGAGGAGCAGCGGAGGCCGGGGGAGCGCGGGGGCAGCTGCGGCATGAGCCAGCCGTGGAGCGACAGGGACCGGCAGGAGGAAGGAGGGCTGGCCTGGCACCGGAACAGCTCGCTTGGCTCCAAGCATGGCGTGTGACTTCTGGCACACAGAGAACCCTGCAAATGTCCGTGCCGAAGAAAACAGCTAGATTTAAAATTTGCATTTGTGCGGAGCAGGCAGCCAGAGCCCGGTGCCCAGCCCTGGGCAGGCTCTCTGTGCCTCCAGCCCTGCGCAGAGCTCTGTCCCCAGGCAGGGATGGCCGAGCCAAGGGCAGGGGCTGTCCCCCGTGGCCTCGGGCGGTTGGCACAGGCAGGAGCGACCGGTGCTCGCGGCCTCGTGGTGCGCGCGTTGACGGCCCCCATACGCCGCAGTACGACAGCCCTCTTGGGCTGGCACCCTGATGGGGACGAGCTGATTTTCTGCCTTTAAAAACAAATCTGGTTCTATGGAGATGGATCAGAGTAACAGCCAGCCACTCTCACGGCCGGCCCCACTCCCAGCCCTGCCAGACACCGCGGTCCTACTTCCCCAAGGCACGCTGTATCTCCAGGCGCCTGTTGTTCCATTAAACTATTTTTAGTAACGATATCCCCCTTAGTTCAGCCGCAGTTATCTGATTAGTTCCTGTAACTACATGAGGAGCAACATCTCCAGGCGTGACTGCGATTTCTGAGCAGACTGTCTCTCTGCACACACGTTTTCCAAAGGAGAGGAACTTGCTGAAAGACGCGTCTCCCCGTGATGTTGGTGGATGCGGTGCTCTGAGCGCGAGGCTGAGTTTCGGGGGCCTGGGGTGGGGGGGATCAGCAGTGTTGCAGGCGCTGAGCACACGACCTTTGATCACAGCAGAATTAACGAGGCACACTTCCCCGCTGCCGCCCATGATAAGGGGCCATCCTCCTCCGGCGTTGCCCTGATGCGCTGGCGATAAGCAGCTGGCTTTGTTTGCTCCTGAGCACGAGGCTGTTGACAGAAACTTCCATCATCATCGTCAACTGCGGCTGAGAGCGGGGAAAAGTCGCCCGTGCGTCATCACTCACAGAAGGTGTGCCCCGAAGGTGTGGGGTGCTGGGGCTGTGTACCCCCTTCCTCCGAGCCAGGGAAAAGCTCCACCGTGGCCTTGTCGCTGCCCAGGGACCGGTTAAAAACCCTACGGACCCACAGGTGGCTCCAGCATCCCTCTTTGCTCCGAGGCCTCGGCCTCTATCGATCGCAGCTGTCCTGGAAAATCAGATTATAGCGCAAAACCCTGGCATCGAGTCTGCTCTGACGAGTCAGGTCTTCCATCTCCCAGCTAGACTGTCAGGATGAAGAGAGTGTGACGGGGAGCGGGGGGAAAAACCTCCACCCCGACAGCTTTTCCTCTGGACTCAGCTGTGTCAGAGTGCTGTGAACCCAGAGCTCCTTGGCCCACGACAGCCGTGGCTGTGCCCGAGGCTTGAGGTGGGAGAAGGGGGAATCTCGCCCAGGAACCCCGCACAGGAGCTCCTGACCCGGCTCGTCTCCCTTTTCCGTGGGCAAAGCCGTCAGAGCTCTGCTGCCCGCTCCTCCTCTTCCTCCTGGAGTGCTTGAAAACCGCCGAACGGGGATTAGCTAGGGGTGTAAATGCTCCCAGGGCAGCAATGGGAAAAGCTTGTCCCTGCCCACAGCGAGAGCAACCCTTCAGTGTCACCGGGGCTGGCACTCGAGCTCTGGCGCTGGCACCTCACTGTCACCAGGGCTGGCACCTGAGCTCTGGTGCTGGCATCTCAGCATCACCGGGGCTGGCACCTGAGCTCCGGCGCTGGCACCTCGGTGTTACTGGGACTGGCATGTGAGCTCCAGTGCTGGCACCTCAGCGTCACCGGGGCTGGCACCTGAGCTCCGGCACTGGCACTTCAGTGTTACTGGGACTGGCATATGAGCTCCAGCGCTGGCACCTCAATGGCACCGGGGCTGGCACCTGAGCTCCGGCGCTGGCACCTCAGTATTACTGGGGCTGGCACTCGAGCCCCAGCACTGGCCCTGGGTTTGCTGGGCTGCCTGCGCCGGTGCTGGCCATCACCTCCCACTCGTGTAAGCGCTGTCAGTCACTCGCACCCCCGTTGTGTGCCCGCCTGGCTTCTCGCCAGAGCCGTTTCTGTCCCGCTCCCGCTCTGAAGCAGCCGCTCAAGCCTCCTTTCCCACTCAGGACGCGGCCGCACCGCTGGGAATCTGTCCCGCAGCGAGGGACGTTCATTTCGGCCGAGGGCCGCCAGCGCCCCAGGTGACGCTCGGTGTGCAGGCGGGGAGAAAGGCGCTCGCTGAAACCAGTTGCTGAGGCAAACTGGGGGTAACGCGAGCCCCCGCTTCGGAAACACCCCAGCCTGCCGCCCCGCAGCCCCCGCGCCGTCCGCCCCACGGGCTCTGCCCCGCTCCGCGCCGCGCTCCGACCCAGCTTCTGGCGGGGATGCTGCCAGCGGCCCGTGTCTGCCCCGCGTGATTCCCCGCACCCGTGTCCTGCCTGTGGCAGAGCGGGGAGAGGGGACACCCCAGCCGCTCGAGGACGGGCCCCAAACCCGGCTGGGGACCGGCACCCAAACCCTCACTGCGGGCCTAGGGGCGCGTGAGCGGCTCGGGGGCGGCGGGCACGGCGTGGGGCACCCCACGCTGCTTCCCGGGGCGCAAGCGTCCCCCGTGGGTGGGTGCGTGCGAGCGCTCCCCGCGCTGCTCCCTTCGCCCGTGCGACCCCC
>JAAGAY010144956.1:0-29947 GCA_011801015.1 Ardeotis arabs | reverse complement strand
CCCCCCCCCGCCCCAGCGCGGCCCCGTTATGTCGCGGAAGAAGGCGGCTCGCAGCAAGGGCGGCGGAGCGGCGCCCTCCGCCGCGCTGCCCCCCGCCGCCCCGGGGCCCGGCCGTGCCGGTGCCGCCGCCGCCCCACGGGGCTCCGCGTCCGCCCCCGAGCTGCCCCGCAACGGCGGAGCGGCGGGCGGGCGGCCCTCGCTGAGCAGCAGCGGCGAGTTCTACGATCTCGCCTTCAAGGTGCGGGGGGACCGGGGGCTGCGGGGAGGCGCGTGGAGGCGGGGGCTCGGTGCGGGCTCCGTCGGTGAAGTTCCCGGGGGCCAGGACCGGGCGGGCGACCCTCCCTCCATCCCTCCCGGCCCCGGCATCCCCCGCCTCCCCGCTCCGGTCCGGGGCCGGGGGCCGCCCCTGCAGAGCCCTCGGCTGCGGGGCTGCTTCTGCGGAACTTTTGCAAGTGATGGCCGGGGGTGCCTGCTGGGGCGAGCGGTTGTAACCCGCGAGTTCCTCTTCACCGACGGGAAGAGCGCGGTCGGGAAGCGGGGTGACGGTGCTCCCCGAGCCGCATCGAATCCGCCCTGGCTGCTATCGAGATGTCTCCGGCTTGCGCCTTCTTTGAAGGGCTCAGCTGGCTGCTTCTCGCCGCTTCGGATTCTGACGAGCAAGTCACCGATGAAACGCACCCCCCGCACCCCATCACGCGACCTGCAAGCCCCGCTTGGAGCTCGCCGAGCGCTTTCGGCCGAGGCCGCGGTTCGGCGCGACCCCCCCGACCGCGTTTCGAACGCCGATCTTGGGCAGCGAGCGCGGGGATGGAGCGCTGGGGCGACGGCGCTTGGTGCGGCGGGTCCCACCTTGGCACGCTGTGGCGGGGGGCTCGGTGCCTGGCCATCGGCGTGGCCGTGCCGTTGTTAGGGTTTGGGACGTGGAGTAGGAGTGGGGGTGTTCAAGAAGTGAATTGGGTGGCTTTGGGAGGCGGTTGGTCCCGCTACAGCTGCAGTAACGGTTCAACAGCTTCCCTAAAATGGAGCCACCTCCGTGTTCGCGCCTGTGCTGGGCTCCCCGAGCTCACTGCTCCCTGCCCGGGCAGGGGCTGTCCCCGGGGATTGCCCCCACGGCACAGGGATGAGCCGAACGAGGTCTCAGATAAAGCCCAAACGCCCCGGGGTAGCCAAAAGCTCTGCTGATGCTCTGGCTGCTTTTGAACCAGGAGCAGAGAGAAATTGCTTCATATTCAGTAAAACCTGGTTTATTGAACTTTCTCTTTCCCGGACCCCTCTCTTGAGGGTCCCAAGTTCTGCCAGAGGCCATGGCCAAACGCGAGTCCCGGGCACGGGGCCGGATCCTGGCCACCGAGCCCTGGGTGCTGCTGTTTGCCCCGGTTTGGCGTCAGCAGCGCTGAGCAGGGAGAAGCTGCCTTTAAGGGTTGCCCTGCTCTAGAACAGAGGTCTGGAAAGTTTAAAAAAATCAATACTACTATTTTGTACTAAAAATGAGGTTTTTTCCCCCTTCCCTTGGCTTCACACAGACCCATCGCTTGGCTCGCTGGCTCCCCTAACCCTGTTGTGCCAGAGCCCGGCGTGCGGCTCTGTGTGGTGCTCCCACGGGAGACCCAGCGCGGGGCTCTGTTCCATGGGTGATGGAGCACCATGGCTGGATCCCCACTGCCTGCCCCAAAATGAGTTGCAGCTGGGGCCGAGGCTGCTGCTGCCACTCAGGAGGCTGAGCTGCAGAGTGGTGGTGGTGGCGTTGGCTGCTGCTGCCGGCTCCTGCCCAGGTTTGGTGTGACCCAGGGCAGCGCCTGCCTTACAACCATTTCAATTCGGTCACGGGCTAGCGGCTTGCAGAAGGCTAACGGCAGCGCCTTCGGGAGGGAAGCGTGTCAGCGTGAAGCCGTGCAAATCGACGTGGGTGCAGGAGCCACTAACGCAGCTCGGCTGCGTGGTCCGGGGTTTCTTGATGGCGGGAAGCTGTCATCCTGCTGAGGGGTGTGGGGTCGGTGGCCCTGGACGGTTCAGGAGGGCTTGTGGTTTGAGCAGAGGCTTCAGGGGGCTGTTTGTGGGAGCAGCTTCAGCTCTGCTGTGGTTTCTTTGTGGTGGGGTGAGTGCCTGCCCTGTCTGCACCTGGGGCTGCTGCTGGGTGGGGAAACTGAGGCAGGCGGCGCCGGGAGCTGCTCCCTCAGCACTTGCTGAGTTTTGGGAGAGTGGCCATGATGCTATGCGGGTCCTGCCAAAAGAGCTCGTTTGCAGAGGGGAGGGTGCGCTGCTGTAGCTGCTGGTGCTCATGGTTGGGGGACCCGGGTACTGGCAGGGAGGGTGTCTCGAGTTTGGCCAGTGCTCAGGGACATGCATGGTGCAGGGTGGGGAATAATCCTGCTGTGGGTCCCCCCCTTCGCTCCCCACCCTCCCCTGGGTCTGAGGACATTGCTCATGGATGTGCTTTTTTTCCCCTCAAGAACACAGGATCTGCTGCCTGCTCCCGGGCTGGGCTTTCTGGGCTGGAGATGGGTAATGGCTGTGGTGGGGCTTCCTTCCAAACCCAGTGTCTAATGCCCCCCCCACCTCCCTCACAGGTGATGCTGGTGGGTGACTCGGGAGTTGGCAAAACCTGCTTGCTGGTGCGGTTCAAAGATGGCGCTTTCCTCGCCGGCAGCTTCATTTCCACCGTTGGGATCGACTTCAGGGTAAGTGCCTGGGGGCTCCTCGGCCCCAGCCCGCGGGGTCTGGCAGGTGAGTGGCAGCTTTTGCAGAGGAGATGCAAAATATTGCTCCAAGGACTTAAACCTTGTCATCCCGACCCGTGTGTCAGCTCCAGCCAGGGCACCTCGGGGCTGAGCATCCCTCCGATGGCAGCGCGGCGGCCTCTTCATTACCGCTTTGCACAAGGATGGGGAGCGCGTCCTCTGTTCTGGGTCCTGGGGATGATTTGTGTAAGAAAAACTGCTGAGGCCTGAGCATCTGCCCAGTGAAAATATTTCCCTTAGTTGGTTTCAATGTTTTTAAGAGTTGTTTGGTTTTTTTTAAAACCAAACACACACAAAACTGACATAAACCAATTTCCCCGGTGAGGACAGCGGGAACATGCTCGACAGAGGGGAACGAGGGGCAGAAGGGGAGACACTCGTGTCCTGAAATGCCCTGGCGTGGGCAGAGTTCCCTTTGCCAATGGGAACATCTCAGTGCCGGCTGGGCCCTCGAAGCCTTTTTTTGGCCGCAGCTCCCCGGGGGTACCTTGCTGGGGAGCTGGGGCTGGGGGGCTGCTGGGGATGCCGTGGTCTGGCAGCTCCTGGCGAAGGGCGGCTGCGGTGCTGCCACGGGCGCCCTGGGCTGTGGAGCGGGCACCCCGAGATGGGACAGCAGAGCAAAGGGGACAGTGACTTTACAGAGGTGGCATCAAAGAAACCTTAGGGCAGCTGTGAAGGGCAAGCGAGGGAGCCCTGCGGGTGCTGCCGAGGCCGCGGTGGCTCCTCTGAGCTTTTGCTGCCAAAGCAGCAGCCAGCAGCACGCCTGGCTTGGGTCGCTGGCCCGAGGATCAGGTGCTCCCTGTCCCTCACCTGTTCCCCAGCCATCTGCTTCCCCCAAACTGCGAGCTTCCCCCCGCCACGGTGTCTGGCTGGTGCTGCAGGCTGCTGGGGAGGTTCAGCCCTGGGGACCGGGGACGTGCCCGGTGGCCGTGCTCCCCAGCCCTGCTGTGGGGCACCGGCTGTGTCATCTCGCCATGCGATGGCTTTCGGCTCCGTTTTGGTGCCACTGTGGTGATGGGTGGCTGCTGTGAGGAGCTGGCGGTGATGCCACGTGCCAGTGTTGCCTCTTCCCAACCTCCTGTTCTCAGCAGGATCTCCGCTCTCCCCTTTGGAGTGTTTCTGGGAGATGGCTGTCTCTTGTATCCCGCTGTTTTGCTGGGATGTGAACAATAACTTGCTGGTATGGTGACAGGTGGAAGAGATGAGGGGCGGCTCAGAAGCCCATTAGAAACAAAGTGATGTTCTTCCCTGCAAATAGGCGTTCGGCGTGGAGCAGCGCCGCAGGCCGCAGCAGCGGGTCGATGAAGTTGGTAAATTGGAGTCCATTGTTTTGTACAAAGGTAGTTACGTGGTATTTCAGGTGTTCTTAGAATGAAAAGCGTTTTATTACTGATTGCAATGATTGATACCAAGGGCAGTCATAAAATCTTGTGACTTATTGATTAGAGCACTGAAACGGCTGCTACTGAGCAGCAATCAAATTAGGGTTAATTTACTTCTGTAATAGAGCTGCTGGAGCTACATGGGTTTGAAATGGGCAGATTAGACAGCAGGGAAGATCACGTGTATGCCCTAAAACTCGTTAGTACCGTCTCTGTAAGGCCCTCGTAATTTGGAGGGGGACAGGGAGGTGGTTTTTGATGGCACATCTCGTTTTCCCTTAAGCTAATCCTGTTTGCAGGCGCCGTGCAACCGTGCCCCCCTCGCCGTCTGCATCGCGATGCAGGTGGAGCTCCGGGGTGGCAGCGCTGGAGGCTTCGGCTGCGAGAGCGTGCGCGGGTGTTAATTTGTGTCTGTCCAACAACAAAACTGCCGCGTCGTGGCGGCTCCTCTTCCCATCATCCCAGCACTTGGCGTCGGGTGTTCGGGGTGAGGCGAGCGAGGCTGTGCTTGGGGAACGCGGTCACTGGCGTTTTGCCGCGTTCGTCTCAAACCAGTGCGAGAGGCACTGAGCGAGCGCGGGGTGTTGTTTCGGTGCAGTGGGGTTTGCGGCAGTCGCTGGGACCTCCAGGGACCTCCCCAAGGCCGGGGCTTGTGGCACACGTGTGCCTTGCTCGGCCCAGGGAGAGCTGCAGGGAGCCCGGGTAAAGGCTGGGACACCGCGGGGATGGAGCTGCCTGGCTCCTCCCACTGGTTTTGGGACTGTCCCTGCTCCTCTTGATGCCAGCTGGTCTCTGCAAAGCGCCCTGGGGTGAGATGGAGCCATGTCGGGAAGCAGCCCCCACGCCCGCCCAGCCACTCCCCACCTCCTCTCCCGGTCGGTCCACTGGTCCCAGTGGGCTCCAGGATCAGCCGCTTGTTTTCGAGGATGCCAAACTGTTGGATACCAGCAAAGCTGTGGCTAATGGCTTGTGTGGGCCTGGGCGGATGTAGATTAATAGAAATCCATTTAAAATTAATCTGGCATTGCAATTCCTAACAGCCCCCTAGGTTTTTTCCCTCCGACTGTTTTATGTACAGAATACCTCTCGTGTTGGTTTGTTTATCATCGCCTCTTAAACAAAGAAGGATGTTGATCTAAATGTGTTTGGAAGATAAACCACTGTACTAGGGAAATATTTAAAAAGGCATCATACCAGTGCCTATTGGCTTCCGGCTCTGCAGATGCCAAGTCCTTTGGCTTTCCTTCCTTTGAAAACTGGTTTTACTGGGGGAGCATCTTTAGCCCCTCAGGGATACACCAGCTCCCCTCGTTCAGCTGTGGCGGTGCCGGGGTCTCTGGGGTGCGGAGCTGAGGGTTTGGCTGGGGGCACCGCTGAGGTGAGCCCCCCTCGCTGCGGGTGCCGCTAAGGCGAGGCAGAGCCCTGGGTCGAGGGGTCCTGCTCCAGTGGGGGCTTTGTCTGAGCTGGGGGGCTTGCTTGCAGCGACAGAAACTTCAGTCTGAGTTACTGCGCTGCTTCCCGCAGAGGGGAAAGCCCCCTGGGTTAAGCAGCCCCCTCTCTGTCTCCAGCATCCCAGTTGCGGGCGTCACCTTTGGGGTTTCCAGCCGTTGCTGGATAACGGGGGGCTTCGTTATCCCCTCCCACGAGGGGAGCTGTGGCCAGGGCTGTGCCGAGCTGTGGCACCGGGTCTTCCTCCTCCGTTTCCCCAGGACTGGGGGTCTCGGCGGGTCCCTCTGCCCGGGGGCAGTGGTGGGGCTGGGTCTCTCCCTGCGCAGGCGCAGCGGCTGCCCGGGGCAGGTTGTGTGTGCTTTTTGCACTTCATCTGTTAGGATTTCGGGGAGAAGGGTCTCCCGGAAAGGAGCAGGTTTATGCCTCAGGGGTGTGAATCCCATTTTTCTCAGTGCTACTGAGGGAGCTGCCTTTTGCTGTGATTTGGGAATGTGGCAGAAACCTCGACAGCAGCTAAAGCTGCGCAGCCGCCGGTACGTCTGTCTCGCCGTAACAGCTAACTGACGGGAGGGACGCCTTGCCAAAGCTGAGAAACCGAAGGGCCGCGTGCGCCCGCCGCGTGCCCCCTCCCTGCTGACGCTGGGCTCCGCGGGGCTGCCCCGACGCTGGCTGGTGCTCGCAGCCCCACGCACTGTCCCCAGCTTTGCAGGGTTGGGCGAGTTGAGGTTTTTGTACTAACTAGACCTGAAAGGAGAAGAACATCAAAGAAAAAAATTAAAGATGAGCCTTTTCTCCCTGGGAAGAGGTGCTAATGAGTTGCTTTGCATTAGCAGGGGAGCTGGTTTCTGCGTTAATCAGTGGATGAAACCGTGAGGAAGCGTTTTGCTGGCAGAGTTCAGAGCAGGGCGCTTTGTCTGCGTTTTCTCCAAGGTGCGGAGCGTTATCGCTCCTCTCTCGCTACCCAAGGAGAGGGAGCAAACCAGCATCCTCCTGGCGCAGAGCACGCTTAGGAGCTGCGGGAGGAGGAAGAAGGAGCCAGCCTCCGTGCTTCGGCACAGCTTTGGGCTTCCCAAGCAGGCGGCTGGACGCAGGGGTTATTTCCCCTGAAGGCTGGGCTTTGGCGCCCACCCTCGTGCACCAACGCTCCCAGGAGGGGTGTCCGCTGGTCGGTACCGCGCGGAGACCCGCAGCTCCCTCCCCAGCCGCAGCCTCCTTGGGTGCGGGAGAGCCGGCGGCGGCCGCGCTCTCTGCTCCAGCCTTGGCCGTGCCGCCGTTAATCTGCCTGCTGGGACGGCTGCTGCGCGCTGCCAGTGAAAGCTGTCGCTTGTGACCCTGGGCTGTAAGGGCTCTCGATTGCGTTCTGCCCTGTGCTGCTCTGGGGGTGCAATCCGCGGTGTATAATAGGGTTTTTTTTGCATAAGAGATTTCTTGCCTCTGTTTATTTTGTGTAGAGTGTGTGTGTGTGCACCTTCCGTCAGCAAAATAGCAGCTGCTGGCTGCCTGCTGACTCCCTCAGCGAGCTGAACTGTGCAGGAGAGAGGGAAAGCTTCGTGCCAGCCGTGCAGGGTGTGCAGATCAACACTGGCCGCTGTCTGGATTTGGCAAGTCTGGTCCTGGGTCTCCGTGTGCGCAGGGGAGGGAGGTGTGGATGCCCTGAGCATCTGTCAGTCCCCGGTGGGCGCCCGCATCCCTCCCCCTGGGGCGATGTTCCAGCGCAGCGTTCGCCTGGTGCCTCCCTTTGAAGGGCTGGTGCAACTTGGAGCCATCTGAAAGCCAAGGGCTGGCTTTTATCTCGGCGGCTGGCACTGAGCTTTAGCAGGGCTCATTTTCTGATGGATCAATCTGGAAAAAGTGGGAGGGGATCTGCTGAGGCCAGAAGAAAGAAACGGAAATAAATTAATTCTAGCATGTCTTTCTGTACAAAATTAGCCCTGAACGTTCGAGGGAAGGGACTCTGGGCGCTGAGCAGTGTTCAGGCTCTCCTGTTTGCACGCTTTGCTCTGTGGTGTGGCGATGGGGTCGGGCAGGGGGGCTGCCGCAGGCTGCGGTTGGGTGGGCTTAGGCTGGTCCCTGGGGCCGTGAGCCGGAGCACCGGCGGGGACAGCCCTGGCTCTGCACCCCTGCAGAGGAGGTGGCCTTCCCCTGGGAGAAGCATCTCAGCGCTGCCCGCATCGCGTGGGCCAGGTGCCCTCCGTGGGGCTGCAGTGCCAGCAGCAGCGTGGGTGCCCCGCTCGGGTGGGGGGAGGCGAGGAAGGAGCCGTGTGCGGGCACTGGCGTGGTGGGACGGGCAGGGGATGCCTGCGTGCCTGCCTTGGGCATGTGTTTCCAGCAGCTTTTTGTCTGAAATCGGCTTGTTCTCCACTCTCATTGCTGTATGAATTTTAATAGAAGCTGGTAGCTGATTTCCTACGTTTGCATCTCTCGCTGTAAGGAAAGCTGGGCTAAATTTGCTCAGGCGAGCTTTCCTGTTGTGCTTTCCGCTCCTTTTGCCTGGTTTTGGGGGGCAAACGAGATGCTGGCACCGGTGCCGTAAGGACCAGGTGCTGCAAGGAGCCGGTGCTACTGGCACCCAGAGCAGGCGAGAAGTCCCGGAGAGCTTGCGCAGGGAGGGCAGGCGCTGTTAGCCAGAGCACACCTTGATTTATCGATTTCCGTCGTGTCTGACTCGCAGGGCGACAGCTTCTCCGTGGCTGCTGCTGGCTCCTGCTCCTTGCTCCGGACGGGCCCTGACGGCAGTAAATAGCTGGTTTTCCTGGGAAAGCGAGCCCTGCTTTGCTTTCTGCCGCTGCTCCCCTCCCTTGCAGAGGGACGCAGCTTCGCAGCCGGCGAAGCCCGTCATTTGCATGCAGGGGCTCAGTTGCCAAGAGATGCTGTGAGCAGCGCCCGTGGCGGGCTGCGCCCGCTTTCTCACATCTGCTGGTATTTTATTCATGTTTCTCTGGCTCTTGCCTTTGAAAAATAACAAACCTCCTCGGTGCGCTCCAGTTCTGCAGCGCACCAGTAAGCTGCAAACCCCCGTGTGCTGACGGTGATCCCAGCAGATAACAGGCTCCATTCCTGCCTTGGGGAGGGCGGAAAGAAACAAGATGGATGTCTTCAAAGCGGAGAAGTGCTTGAGCTGCTCTCCAAATGAGCAGCTGGGGCGGCACCACCACCCAGAGCCTGGGTGAGAAAACTCTTCACCAGTTTGCAGGATGGTATGAAGGTGCCTGCCCCGCTCTCGGCACGCCGAGGGCTCTCCCGCCCCCTCGGTGTCTGGGAAATACAACCCGGAATAGGTTGGGTGTCTAATCCGGCTGTGAAATTTTCCATCCATTTCAGGTGTCAGTGAGAGCGCTGGGGGTGTGAGATTTTGTGGGAGATGCTCCTGGAAGGGCACCAGCGTCTCCCAGGCTCCTGCAGCCCCGCTGCTGTGTGGTGGCTTCCTGGTGTGTGCCGGCAGCCGACGTCCCCACGAGTCTCTCCCCATCCAGGATGGCTGGAATAAAAGTGTAATTAGCTCAGGCAGAGGGCAGGGGGTCTGGGCTGCTCGGGAGCTGCAGAGCCAGGGCACAGGCACGGAAAAATACACTTGGGAGGTGCTGGTGGAAGGAGGGAGGTTGTAAAGCTGTTCACTGTGAACACTTCTGTGTGCTCCCCGTTAGAGCTGTTCGGGGGCTCGGAACCCTGTTAGGGGATGGGGACCGGCACGGTGGAGACTCGGGTGGAAAATGCAGTTCCTGCACATCCACAGCCTGGTGCAAACATGCCTGGGAAGCACGAACTGAGTCGCTTTCTGGGCCCTGTAGCATCTTAACGGCTTAATTCCTTTGTCCTTTAATTGCACGGGTTTTTGGCCGTAGCTCGGTGGCCGCGCTTTGAAGTGCCTCGCGAGCTGGGTTTCGGTGCAGGGTGATGGACCCGCTGATGGGAGCATCCTCGCTGCAGCACCCATCTCCCGTGGGGAGGGCGGGTGCCCTGGAGCTGTCACTGGGGACGGCTCTGCCCGCGAGCAGCAGGCGTTTCCCCACGTCCTCGGGGGTCTGTGGGTCAGTGCCCCGCTCCCTGCTTTGCTCCAGCTTGGCAGGCTTCCCGCGAGGGAGCAGAGTGAGGAGCAGGTCAGTGCTGGAGGAAGGCTGTGGGCACGCAGATGCGATGTGTCCTCACCTCTCTGGCTGGTGCCAGGTGAGAAATTGGCCCTGGGAAGGGCAGTTTGGGTGCTGGAGCATCGGCCGCCCCGGTGCAGAGCCAGGCATCAGGCTGAGTCCTCTCGCGGTGCCGGGGCCTGTGGGGGGGCGTTTTATAGCCAATAAAACATTTAAACGGGTCTCGAGTAAGCCTAAACGGTTTGAATATTTAATGGAATACATTTGAAATAATTTCACTTTCATCTTTCATTTGCAATGAAATACTGAGTTCAGCTGTGCAGAACAGGGTTTTTCTTTGAAAGCGGAGGGGAGGCGGCTGCGTCGGTGGGGACGGGTGGGCTTTGGGGTGCCTCTGCCCCCCACTGCTACCCCATGATGGGGGAAATTCAGGGTCCTCCTTGCCCCGTGGTGCTTGCCTTGCTCAGCCCCCTGAGCATCCCCCAAGCCCTCGCTGCCTCTCTGCTGAGCCACTGACTCATTTCGTTACCGCTGATTAATTATTTGCCCCCAGCAGGCTTCGGTTTATTCCCAGTGTGGAGGCTGGTGATCTCTGTGCGCGTGGGGAAGGGCGAGGCGTGGGTCCGGGGTGGGTGAGGGATGCAGTGAGCAGTGGGAGCCGGGGTGCTGCTGGCGGGGAGCCCCGAGGAGGAGGAGGGCAGCGGGGAAGCGTGGGGAGCTGTGGGATTCCTGCATGGGACATCCCTGCCCCATAGCACGGGGCTGGCCGAGTGCTGTGCCGTGCTGTCCTGTGCCCACGGCCGGGCAGGGACGGGGCGATGCTCACCTGGCCTGGCCGCACGGCACTGCCCGTGCGGCTCCTGGCCCTGCTGACGGCCTGGCAAGACGGGGAGCGAAGCCATGGTGCTGCTGTACACACTGCTGGCTCCGTCCAGGAGCGATGGAGCTGCCCCTGCTCCCCCGGCAAGGATCTCCAGCCGAGTGCCGTAACTCATACGGCCTTGTTTGTCTAGCAGGGGCATACAGCATTTTTAATCCTGGCTAAGCAGCGACTCGTTGTGTGAAGGATTGCAGAACCTCTTGAAAGCAACAGCAGATATTTCATCTTTATGCCTGCATCGGAAAAAAAATTTCTTCCTGATCGTAACTAATACGTGTCGGGAGCTCGTGCTCCTTCAGCTTTAAAGGCTGGTGCTGATTGCCCGGGTCTGCGGCTGTCCCGGGTGAGGAGGAGCCCAACGGGGTCTGGGCTCTTGGTGATGCTCTGGGGCTTCGGCGTGGGAAGATGTTTGTGTTGCAGACGTGGTGGCTCTGGGGTCGGTGCTGCCCGCCGGCAGGAAAGGCTGTCTTCTCGAGGTCGTAAGACTGGCAGCACATCTTTGAGGATGCGACTGGTCCTGTTGTGAACATCTGGACAGGTTTTGTTTCATTTTGTGTGGGTTTTTTTAGTATTTAATTTATTAGAAGGAGGGGAGTGGTGGGAAGCTGTGCCCAGCTGCGGAGCCGTCCACCTGTGGTGAGCCTGGAGCTCGTCAGCCCTCGTTCGGTGTGCCGGTGCCCACGGATGTTTTCCTCCTCCCCGCCGAGCCGCGGTGTTCCTGGGCCCCAGTGACACGCTGGGGAGATGGAGGCTTTGGCTCTTCCAGCTTTGCTTGCGTGGGCGTTGCCACGGCAACGGCGCGGCCGCCCCCCGCTCCCGCTGGCGAGCGCCTCGTCCGACGCGCGCTGGTTTGCGGCGTTAACACGGTTATTTGCTGTGCGCCACCAAAAGCCACCGCCGTGTGCCACATGCGCCCGTGGTGCCGTGTGTGCCGGACACAGGGCGGGTGGCAGAGGAGGAGCAGGGGGTCGTGCCCAGCGCTGATGCTGCTGCTCCTCGTTACCGGTAATGAAGCTGGACCAGCCTCAGCTCCCAGTACTTCCAGGAAGAGCTGTTGGCATCGGCACTCCTGTGCCCATTGCTCTCAACCTTGAAAAAGAACCCTGGTTTTTTTATTTTTTTCCCCCCAAAACCAAGTGCAGGAGGCTGCTGGAGGCATCTGGGGAGTGCAGACCCCGCTGGCCAGGACCTTGCCCGTCCGTTTAGTCAGCGATGCTGAATTTGGTCCAAATTGCCGGAGTTGGTTTCCCCTGTGCCGCTCAACAGCAGCAGGTCCCTGCCAGTGCCTCCGTGCCTTGCTGCTTCCTCTGAGCCGCTGACTAAGATGAGAAACACAACTGCGTGGCCGGATGAATAATTCAGCCCGGCCTCGTTGCTGGGGCGTTTGTAGCGAAGACCCTGCCCAGGGATGCTCATTCAGGATGCTCGTCCCTCTTGCCACAGGGATTTGATGCCCCGGGGGGTGCAGGAAGCTCTTCCCACTGCTCGTGCGGCCAGATGGCTGGGCTGGAATTTGAGTTTGGTTTTTTTTTTCCCCCCAGCATTAAGCATACTCTGCTCTCAGGAGCTGCAGGGACGCCGCTGTTTCTCCAGTGTCGCAGCTGCGGGAGGACGGCATCGCTTCCCCGGCATGGCCAGGCGCTCGCCCTCCCGCCCCATCGGTCGCACAGCCCCCGTGGGCTCACCGCTTTCCGCGTCGCCCCGTTCACCGCGTGCCTCGGCGGAAACACTGGGGGATTGTTGCTACTCTCAGTGTCAATTTTTAGAGCGCGGCGCGGATTTTGGCAGCGGTGCTGGCCAGCCCACGCAGCCCCGAGCAGCGCCAGCCTCGGGGAAGGGCTGGCAGCTCTGCCGGGCTGGCAAGGACGTGGCTTTCTGGGGGTGAGCCGGTTGTGCCGTGCCATGCTGTGCCGTGCCATGCACCTCCCAGGGCACCGGCACGGCAGGGCTGGCCCCTCCACGCTGGGCAGAACTGGGAAGAGACCCCGGCGCTGTGACGGCCGTGCTGCGCCAGGCACCCGTCACCGGTTGCAGTTATTTTCTGTTGTAAGCGTACGCTCTTGGGCGTCTCATAGGGGCTGAAGGGTGTGGTGTGGCTGCGGTGTGGGGCGGCATGTGCAGGGTTGGGGTGTGGAGCATCTCTAGCTGTTACGCCGCGCGTGGGCTTCCTCGGGCTCCCGTGAGTCAGTGCTCTCTGAGGGAAAAGCGTTCCCGGGAGATCACGCATCACAGGTTCGGATGAGTGGGCTTTTCTTTTTCCTCTAAATACCGAGGCACACGCGGCCTGAAGCCAACCCTGAGCGGCTCAAATGCTTCTGGGTGTCATTGCTGGGGGGTTTGTAGTGAAGACCCTACCCAGGGACCCCCTTGTTGTGGGGGCCGGCCCCTGGATGAGCATCGGGCGTGTTCTCCCCTGATCAGGGACCCTGGCTGCGGGGAAGGCTGGCCCCTTCCCCAGGTCCTTTCCCCAGACCTGCCACAGTCTGCTGATGTGGCTTGGGACACGTGGCTGATGTGACGGGACCAGAGCAGGGCTGGGAATCACTTTCCCAGTGGATCCTGCTGCACTGTGGTCAGGAGAAGGGCTCCCTGCGGTGCATCCCTGCGGTGCATCCCTGCGGTGCGGGTGCAGCAGCCCTGCTGCAAACAGCACTGGCAGAACTGGGGGAGCCAGAGCCATAAGAGGGGTGACCCCACCTGTTCCTGCCTGGGACCAGAGGTTTGTGTTGTAAGGAGGGGGAATAAAAGACGGAGACTGTCCTCCTGCCCTGCGCCCGCTGTTGCTGCGGTGGGTAAGTGATGCTCGGCTTTGCTGGGAAGGGACCAGCTCCTGCGGCGTCGCAGGACACACACCGAAATCACGGAGCTGTGCCAGCCGTGGTCCTGTGGTGCCGGGGCTCAGCAAGTGGGACTGCAGGTCAGCCCAAACTTTCTTAAATACAGAAATGTGCTGCGCTTATAAATGTGCATGAATTAACGCGGTAAGTGCTCGACAATGCCTAAAATAACCCTGTTCCGGAGCGAGCAGTAGTGCACGGCAGATGTGTTTTTTCCCTCCTGAATAATGCACACGGGAGGTTGCGTTGCTCCCGAAAGCTGGGCGTGCTGAGGGCGAGCGGCGGGGAGCGATTGATTCCCAGGGGATCAGCCCCGCAGGTTGGTGCGGAGCTGGGAATGCTCTCCCGCAGCCCGGCTGCTCCGGGCTGGGTAACGGGCTGCGGCTGGGCTTTGAGGGATGTCTCTGGTGGAACACAAAGGTCCAGACAGCTGCGTGTGGGGTTTGGTTCAGTTTTATTTGCAAAAAGATTTGCAAGTGCCTGTGTCTTGCGGCAGTGCCCAGCTCTCCGGCAGCGCAATCTGCCCCACGTTCCCAGCCCTGAGCCTGGCCGCGCTGCCTGGACCTCCCTGGGGTGACAGGATTTGGGCCATGTCCCCTCCCCGGTGAGATTTCCCCGCATGGTCCTGGCCTGCAGCCCTGCTCTGCCGGCCGGCGCAGCCCGGACAAACGGTGGAGCTGGTTTAGCCAAACTGGTTTGACTGACTGGGGAGGTTTTGGCAGCAGGGTGTGGGAGCGCGGGCACTGTGCTGAGCGCGCGGTGCTTCCTTAGCACCCATCTCCAGGGCACGTTTTGCACTGGTGTGAGTGTGCCGGCACAGCCGGTGCGGTGACACCTCGCTGGGTGCTTCCCCTCGCTGGGTGTTTCCCAGTGGCTTTCTCTTCCGTGACCGCCATCGCTGCGTGGCTACTTTGGGGACAGACCTGTTAAACTCCCCCTGAGCTGGGACGGGTTTAGTGCTGGAAATGAGGTGGCTGCTGCAGGGCTTAAACGTGGGTTCCCAGGACCCTGCGCCTGGACACGACTGGGCTGAGTTGAAATCACCTCCCCTCTGCGTCTGGGGTGGCTCCCTCAGTGGGATCGCCTTGGAGGCGGCGGTGGATGGGGTGCTGGGTGGGGTGCACAGCCCGGGGCCGGCTGTCATCGCCGGGGCTGGGAGAAGGGTGAAGCACGGGGTGCGAACCCGGGAGCAGCGGGGCAGCGGCACGGGGCACGGCTGTCGCAGCGGGGCTGCCCGGCTCGTCCCACGGCACCTGGCTGCCGTGATGGGAGCGCTGGGTAGAGCAGCGCTTCCGACACGGGGACGGGCTTCTTCGAGGTAAAAACTGATGCAGGCTTTATTTCCCCCCACCCCCCAGAGTAAACAGTTCCCTGTATAAAGGTAATTGATGACCCATTTTTCATTCTCGCGGCACCGACGGCCGCTATGTTTGCTGTAAATGAGAAGTGATATCGCAATAAATGGTCGGTAGAGATTCCTGTCTTGCTTTGCAGCGTGGCATGTCCTTGATGAAGAAAATGAAGATAAATGTGCTGAGCGCCGTGTTACCGATTCTCGGCATTGGCACAGATCTGCGTGAGCCGTCTCTGCCCCCTTTGTTTCCAAGGCTGCCTGGTTTAGAAGGAAGCACAGATATTTTTAAAAATATCTCTTCTATTATAAAGTAGGAAAAAAAGAGCTGGAAGGGGTGAGTAACGCAGCCCAGGGTGGTGGGGGAGCCGCCACAGACCGGCCCCAGGCGGGGAGGAGGGATGCGGCCGAGGGCTCCATCCGCTCCCGGGACCCGACGGCGTGCCAGGAGCAGCAGGGCTGGGCTGCATTCCTGCTGACTGTTGCTTTTTGGTGGCCCTGGTCTCCGGGGCGGCTGTAGCAGATCCTGTCCTGTGGATTTTTAAGGGTGGAAAACTCAGTTTCCCTGGCTGCCCACGGGGGAACGACTGAAACCTCGCATGGTCATATCTCCTGCCTGTCGGGATGAGCCTGAGCTTTAAAAGCGTCGACAGTCTGAGCCTCGTCCACCTGCACCTCCTTCAAGGAACCGTCCCCGTGATGGTCCCTGGGGCACCAACTTGCTGCTTGGATGGAGTTGGGGAAGGACAGCGTCACCCACCCGGCATTGCTCCACCGGTGCCGGGAACAGGGTGGCTGCGGGACGCGGCTGCCACGGGAGATGCTGAGAAGCAGAGCAGGGCTTTATTTTAAATACATCATCCTAACCAGATCCTCTTACCCCTAATCCGTCCCTAAGACAGGATTCTCTGCTTCTTGCCAGCAAAACCTTTTATGTGCAGACCGATGGGAACAGCAGACGATAAGTCCCTAATTCTTCGTGTGCCTGCTCTCACAAGAGCCGTGGCTCTTATCTCCCGCGGGCTGGCAGCCAGGAGATGTTAACTGCGCTTTAGTGGAGCGTACACGGCTCTCCACGGAGTCCAGCGCCGCAGACATCCCGGGGCGTCGCTGGGCGCCGCAGGGTGCGGGAAGGGGCTGCGCTGCCCGCGGAGGCGAGGGGCGCTGCAGGGTGGCACCAAGGGTCCGTGCCCACCCGGAGACCGCGGGTCAGGGCGACTTCTGTAGGGCAGGGCTGGCGGCTTCTCCCCTCTCTCCCGCAGCGTGCCGGGCAGGTTGTGCCCCGGCCGGGACCTGACGGGCAGGGGGAGAGGGGGGTACGGCAGGGTGACTGCTCAAGGGAGGCAGTGGAAGGCGAGGGGCTGCGGGGCTGTCGGAAGCCCTATTGTCTGCAAGGTGCCACGTTGATCCGCTTTTTGCGGGGTCTGCCGCTAAGCTGAGCAGCGAGCGCCAACACGTTATCGTTCCTGAAAGGATCTTGGCACCGGGGATCGGCGGCTGGCTCGGGAGCATCTCTGCCGCAGGCAGGAGTGTGCGAGTCCTGGGGAAAAAAAAAAAACAAGGTGCAAGTTTCTATTTTTAGACGCAGAGTGCAAACGCACGGAGCTGCTGGGGAAATTAATCACCTGCCCTGGACGGTGGACGGTTGGGTTTTCTCCCCGAGCAGGTTTGTGGGACGAGGCGGAGGGAGCCGTGGTGGGGTGCCCTGGCTGCCCGGGTCCCCCGGGACGCGTGGTGCGGCTGCTCGGGGACGTCACCGGCAGTGGCACAAGGGAGCTGCGTTTGTTGCTGCTCCGCAGCTGAGGATGAGGAGGACCAGCGAAAATGTTTCCAGTGCCTGGGCTATCCTCCGGCAGGACATGGCACAGCTGGATAGGGACCGTGCCCAGCTGTGCTGTGACACAGCCCTGGGACCCCCTGCATCAGCCCGTGTCCCGGCCCTGCTCTCCCAGCTGCTTTCCGCAGGCTCCAGCGCAGCATCCTGCTGCTCCCTCCCCTCTCTTGCAGGGAATGTGCTTCTGAAATGGGTTTTTCCCTAAGCTGGGGTGGAGGGCTGGCTGGCCGCGTTCTCCGTCAAGGCCATGCTCGGGAGTCCTGCCTGTGGCATCACTCCGGGCTCCCCCGGCCACCGGACGCTGCAGCGGGGCAGGCAGAGCCGAAACCTGCCGGGCGCTCGCTCACCCTGGGGGCCGTGGGCTCGCGTCGAGCGGCTGTTGGGCTCCCTGGGCCGTGCCGGGCTCGCGCGCAGGCTGCGAGTAATGCCGAGCTGGGGAGGCGGAAAGGCTCCAGCTCCTCGCTCGCAGCCGGCTCGGGTGGTCCGTGCCCCGAGCCAAGCCTGCTGCTGTGTCCCAGGGCACCCTGCTTGGGCACTCGTGTTGGCCAACTTGGGTTTTTTTTTTTCATTTTCTCATTTTCAGTCTCAAAAATCACCCAATTTGGCTGCTTTAATTTTGAGGGATGGAGTTTTTAGAGAGCTGCTTGTGCTGGGGGAGCGAAGCGGAGGTTGCCCTTCACGCCCTGCTCGTGGCAAGGGGCTGCGCTGCGCTCGGCCGGGCTGCGGCGGCTGAAGGAGATGCTGAGCCGGCAGGCCCAGCTCGCTGGCAGCGGCGCGCGCGTGTGGGAAAACTTCGGGGGTTTAATGAGCAAATTTAATGCAGTGTCCTGCTGTTTTGGGCAGATTTCCATATCGATCCTGAATCTATTTTTACAGCCGTTTTTGGAGGTGGTGTTTATTCGTCTGTCTGCTGCAGCTCCATCACAACTGCATCCCAGCTCCTCCTGGCACCGGAGCGTTTGTGCTCGCGGAGGTGGGGGCTCCCTGGGCTTTGCCGAGTGGGAACTTGGATCTGGCACGGGGTTGGGGTCCCCCAGCATCCCTTCAGGCAGCTCGCCCCTGCTGTGCTGCTGTCTTTCTCCTGGTTTCCCAAAAATAAAGGATGCTCCAGTCTATCGCCTGCTCCCCGGGTGTTGCCGAGCGGCGATGGGGACGTGGCAGCCCCCCTAGCTCCAGCCGGCGCGTGATGCCGCAGCTCTCATGGAGTTTGCTGGGTGGGTGCGTGGCCCGCAGCAGAGCCATTACCACCGCTAATTAACTCAGCCGGCGCCCCAGCCACCTTCGCTCGGTTTGGTGCGCGTTCTCTAATGCAATTTTTTCCCCTTTCTGCAGGAGCTCGCTCCCAGTCGGCTGTGGGCGCGGGGGCTGCCTCTAAAGCGCACTAATGACATTTCAGGTTTTTTTTTTTTTCTTTTCCATCATAAAAGTAGAGGTGAGGATGGCTGGGGCCGTGCCGTGCCACGCATGGGGATGCTCTGGCAGGTGGGTGCTGTGGGTGCTCCTGGGCAGCATCGTTTGAGCCAACACCCGTCAGAGACGCTGGGGAGCCGGGATGGTGTCAGATTAATTGTGAACCGAGTTAATCCATGTATCCAATTTGATTTTTAAGGCTTTAATTAATGAGCTAATGCGTGGAAAAGCTGGGGAGCAGCCGGGTTGGTGTGTGATTGCTGACCCTGGGTTACGTTGCTGGTGCGGGCTCAGGCGTCTGCGGACAGACCGGGATGTGCCGGTCGCTCCCGCTGTGGTTCACCAGCAGCGTGGGAGCCCTGGGGACCGAGGGAGCGGCGTTACCCAAACCGCTGATGCGCTGACCTGAGAGCAGCGCAGGTGTGCCCTGGTTTGGGTGGGAGCGGTGTCCGTTGCGGAGTGCGTGTTTTTGAGAAGCAGCATGGTTTCACCCCGTGACAGGCACCTCCTCCTCCTCCTCCTCCTCCTCTCTGCCTCTGAACGGCTGCTCTCCTGCGCCGGGGCTGCAGCCAGCGGGGCCGTTGGCACGTTGATAATGCTGCTCTTAATTGAGGACCATCTGCACATGGTAATTTAATTTTTCCTGCATCTGTAAGGTTCCAGCTTTATTTATGTGATGTCCTGAGGATTATTTACCTTGCGAGCATCGTGTTCCTCCGACAAAGGCACTCCGGGCATTCCGCTGCAGCCCCTGCTAGGAGGCATTTTAATAACACTGTCAAAGCCCCCGGAAAAAGGACGCATAAACACTGAAATTGCAGAAGGTGACAGCAGAGCTGAGCTGCGGGGCCAGCGTTCCTGCGCGCCTTTGTGTGGGGTGGCCTGCTGTTACGCTGACCGGGGCAGGGCTGAGAGCAAACCCTGACCGACACAGCCCCCCTCGTCGCCATCAAGCCCGGTGTGTATTTCATGTCTCGGTGCGGAGACACGCGTTGTCTTTTGTCTTCAGATGCTTATTAGTCATTAAACTCCCTAGCCGTGCCTTTGAAGGGCTGGGAGCATGGAATTGAACTGCAAATCCTTAAAAAATAATAATAATAATCAGAAGCTGGGAAGTCTATTAGCCGTGGTATGGGGAAGGCTTGGGCATCAGGTTCCCGTGGCGCCGACCGGAGCAGTTGTGTTGCTGGCGGCAGCCCCTGCCTTCTCCCACCCTCTGCTCGGTTTCCTCGCCCCCGTTTTGTGGCCGTGTGGTGCTGGGGGCAGGCGGGATGCGGGCAGGAGTCGCTGCTCCGGACGGCCCTGGCTGCGTCCCCTTCTGCAGGAGCATCTCTGCAGTCGCTCGCCCCGCAACGCCGCTCCGTCCCACACCGACACCCCGGGGAACCCCCTGTCTTCCCCAGCCTGGGCCAGCAGCACCTGGGTCCACGTGCAGACTTTAATTAGGTTTAAGCGTTTACGCCTCCTAAAATGTAGGTCAGTCGTAATTAGTGTGAATCCTGCTGCTGCCAGCTTTGCTTTTAATTAAGCTCCTGAAGAGGAGGTCGATGCGTGAGGTGCAGCACTGGGGCTTCAGGGGTTTTTTGCTGCTCACCAGATGCTTCGTGGTCGCTTTGCTCTGCTGGGGCTGTGCCTTCCCTCCCTCCCGCTCACGGTGCTGTTTTGAACATGAAGCTCCCCATATCCTTGTCCCTCGTCATCATCCGTTACGCCGAGCGTCCTCATCCCCTGCGAGGGCTGCTGGCGCTTGTGCCGAGATCCGGAGCAGCCAGGCGCTGCGGGGCCAACTGGGAAACGCGGAGTGTTTTCCTTCTGCTGCGGCTCCCGGCACAGCGTCCCTGGCGCGGTCCCTGGCAGCTGCCATCGGCGGTTGGTTGCCATCAACTGAGGACGGCATTTGGACCAGCATCGTGCTGGTGCGGAGCCCGGGGCTCCCGGCCCCGGCCCCTTGCGGGATGTGCCAGCACCTCCGGTGCTCCAGATCTGCAGAGAGGACGCCTGCCCCATCTCACCCGCGGAATGGGTGCTGGGCAGCGTGGTTCCCTGTCCCCTGGGATGTTGGTGAGGGTGCAGCTCCTCTGCTCGGATTTTCTCGGCGCCGTTTGCCATGGTGCATGTTTCCACCCGAGGGACCCTCGGTTTTAAGCACTTTGAGCCCTCAGCGGCCCCGGTTTCACATCCTGGGGAAAGCCTTGGCCCCACGCAGGGTGCACGGCAGCGGATCCCGAGCCCCCGGCCGGCTCCTGAGCCCTTTTTGGCTCCCGCTCCACGCAGCCTGGCTGCCTATTTTTACCGCTGCCGGGCTGTGAATCACTCCGCTCCCTCGTCTGGGCTGCTGCCTTTGAAGGTATTTATAAACCGCCTCGGCTCCCCTGCGCCTGCTTTAGCAGGCTGGGTGAATTCGGTGCTCGGGCTCGCTCCTGCCCTCTCCTCCTCGCCCCTGTCCTCTTTGTTGGGCAAGCGTTGATGTGCAGGAGCCGAGATGCTCCCTCTGCCCTAATGGAAAACATCCAAAGGGAACGCGGGGCCCCACCGGCGCTGTCCTGGCCAGGTGATGCTGGGTGCCTGCATCCCAAGGTGCCCGGTACTCGGTGCCGAGCGGTGTGGGATGCACGGGGATGCCTCTCGGCACACACATGCCGCTGTTTGCCTGGGTGGGTTTTGACGGCACCGGAGCTGGTGGCGTGTCCGGTGCCGGGTGGGATGAGCCAGAGCAGAGCCCGTGCTCCCGATCGGTGCTGGGGAAGGCGGGGAGCGGGACAGAGCTGGCAGAGCCCAGCCGGGGTCCGGGCAGCCCCAGCTGTCCCACGGCCACGTGCCTGGAGCGGGGAGAGCACCCCACGCCTGATCCAGAGCAAACAGGATTTAAACCGGTCATCACTGGAGCAGGGACCGGCTGCCCTGTCGTGCCAGTACCCCGTTCCATGGCGGTGTTTTCGTCATGGTGGTCGCTCTGGGATGCAGTCACAATCCATCCCCTGCCCTCGCTGGCCAGCCTGCAGGGCGGCGTTGAGGGGCACTGCCCCCTCTCCTCCTCCTTCCCACCTTTCCTGACAAAAACAAGCAAAACAGGGAAAATAAAACCCAAACTGAGAGAGAAACTGGAGCTCACTGGGAGGAAAATAGGTACAAACAGCAGGAAGAGGAGTTATTTTTAAGTCGCTAACTGAATATGGAGTAGTTGGCCGTGTCTTTTGAAGGCCATTAAGATGGGATGCTGGCGCTCGTTAATTTATTGCCAGAGGTCTTCTAGCCCCAGCCGTGCTCTGCGCTAAATCAGCCTTGCAGACGCGAGGATTTAAGTACCCAAATAGATGCGACCTAACAGCAGACACCGGGAATTATCTTCTAGCTGGGCCACGGCGCAAGCGGCTCCGCAGGCACTGGGACCAATTTGTGGGGGTTAGAAAAACAGGGAGCGGGGATCCGCCCGAGGGCGCGGGGGGAAGCGCTGCCCGGGATGGGGGCCAGGGTGCGCGTGCCTCCTCCGGGTCCTCGGCATCCCGCAGCCGCGCTCGCCCCCACAGCCGTGCTCGCCCCTCACTGCCCTCTCTCCTCTCTTTCAGAATAAGGTGCTGACGGTGGACGGGGTGAAGGTGAAGCTGCAGGTACGTCCCCACGGCCCCGGGAGCCGCTCCCTTGCCCTGTCCCAGGTTGTTTGGGGCTGTGCAAAGTCCCTCGACGGAGGGGCACCCCAGAAGTGGGTCCCCCGTCTCCATCCTTTGCCAGATGGATGGCCGATGCCAGGCTCCTCCTGCTTTGGAAGAGCTGGAGAGGGACTGCGATCCTCTGAAGGCATCCATGTCCCCCGGCTCAGCCGGCATCCTGCCCGCGGGACACGCAGGAGATTCCGTGTCCCCCCGCAGCCAGAGCCGCTCTGGCCCCCCGGGACCCGACCGTTTCTCTGGCCGCTTTGGCAGGAGCTCAGTAACGGCATTAGCGCTGATCCGCCCCTGGCAGCAGCGCGGCACTCTGCAAACGTATCGCCGCATTAAAAACTAATAAATTAAATCAGTGTGTCCCCACACATCCATCTGCTGGATGGATTTTCTGATTAAGGGACGTGTCGGGAGCCCTTTGCCACGCACCAGTGTCTCTGTGCGCCGAGGAGCAGGGAGGTGCTGCCTCGCTGTTCGTGGCACTTGGCATTTTTCCTGTTCCTGCCCCTGGAAGCTTCCCGGGGCTGCACTGAGCCGGTGGTGGGTTTGGTGCTGGGTGGGTCCCTCAGCCCGCGCGGCGGCAGCTCATGCCTGACCCCTCTGCTCCCGTCTGCCTTCCAGATCTGGGACACGGCCGGGCAGGAGCGCTTCCGCAGCGTCACCCATGCCTACTACCGGGACGCCCACGGTAAGCACGGCCACCTCTGCTTCCCAGGGGACGGTCCCCTCCCTCCGGCTCCTCTGGGCTCCGAGCCGCGACTCCAGGCCAGGCAGGAATCACCGGAGCGCTTTCGCTGTCGGAAGCAGCCGCCAAAGATGGAGAACCCTGTGCGTGTGGAGGTGCAAACACCACGTGTCTAAGGCATCGCCCGTGGTGGATTTAAGCGTTGCTTTATATTTTACAGCAGGGACCTCAGTGGTGCTTTAACGCCGCGTCCCCAGGCGTGACGTCCCCAGGGAACGGTGCGGAGCGAGCTCTGAGGTGTGGGCTCTGCTCGGCCGTGCTCCCGGCCGGCACCACGGCACTGGCACTAACGCGCTGTCCCTCTCTCCACAGCCCTGCTCCTGCTCTACGATGTCACCAACAAAGCGTCGTTCGACAACATCCAGGTACGGCAGCACTGCTGGGACCCTCCTGCCCGTCCCCGGCGCGCGATGGGCTGGGTCGCGGCTGCGGGTTGGCGCTGGGTGGGGGTGTGCGCTGCGGGGGCTCTGTGTTGGAGCTGTGAACCGCCGTCGCTGCCGGAGGGGCCGTGGTCAATGCCAGCGCCTGTCCGACAGCGGCTCTGCCCGCCGGGACACCAGAGGACAGCTTGCCCTTTCAGAGCAAATAAAAGGGGTGACGTGCTCACTTCACTGGCAAATTAATGCCGTGTGTAATTACAGCACCGCCAGAGAACTCACTCCGGTAAATGAGCACGGCGGCTTTACCGAGCGTGGTGCTCCCTCGTCCTCCTCTGCATCGTCGGGTCCTGATGGGTCGAGCTTGGGCGCTGCGTTGCCCCCACCCACCTTAGTGCCGAACCCGGGCAGGGGAGGGGGTCGCATCCTGCATCAGCACACCTGCCCTTCCTGCTGGCTTTTGGCATGGGCATCCCCTCCCCTCACCCCACGGGAGCGTGCGGCTGCTGGGGGCCGCGAACGCCCTGCCCCGAGCCCGGGGAGCAGTCAGCCCGGGACGAACAGGACACAGTTGCTGTGTCCCGGACGCAGAGTACACCCTGTGCAGCTGCGGCGGGGGGCTGCGTGCCTGCGGAAACACCCTGGTCGTCAGCACAGGAGGTGCAATGCTGGCATTGACACCCTGGGGCACGGAGCGGGGGGCCGTGGTCTGCCACGCCGGCTCCTGGGGGGGCCTGCTCCGGAGCATCCTTCATCAGCAGCCCCACGCCTGGCACCCCGCTGCGCCCACGGTCCTGTGCTGGGGAACAGGGCGTGTCCTGCCGCCCCGCTCCCATGTCACCGGCACCGGGGATGCCTCCTGCAAGCTGGTGCTGGCCAGTGGTGGCATTTTCCAGCCTGAGGAGCTGGATGGCTCCAGGAGAGACGTCTGCTGCCGGGCGTAACGGAGCGAGTGCTGGTCGCTAACTGGGCTGCAGGCCCACGCTGAGGTTGTGATCCTGCGCCGAGGTGGAAAATCACCCGGAGGTTTCGCTCGGCTGGGTAGCGCGGCCCCATCTGCAGCGTCAGCTCTGCCGGCCCCGCGGGGATGTGGCAGGGACGGCTGAGGGAGGGATGTCCAGGGGCAGGTGTGGCCCCAGCGGTGAGGAATGAACACTTGGGTGCTGGAAAGGGGGATGGAGGGGGAGCGGTGCCAGAAGGGAGCCCGAGGGGTTTGTCAGGAGGGACCGGGGGTCCCCTGGACCAACCCGTCCGAGGAGCTGAGTGCTCTGAGCCCAGACAGGGTGCGGTGGGGTCCTGGCACTGCACCCGTGTGCACTGGGCTCCCACTCTAATCCCAAATCATCCCTCGCTTCCCTGCCCGGCTGGGGGTTGATGCAGGATGCTGCTGGGCAAGAGCAGCGCTGGAGCGAGGATCGCGCTGCGGGTCAGGGATTACGGGGAATTAGGGCAGGTTTGATTCGATTAGGCTGGACTGGAGGGCAGGGAAGGCACCCCATGGCTCGGGGAGGCAGGTTCAGCCGCCTGCCAGGAGGAGCGTGCTCGGCACCAGGGCAGCACGTCCCAGACACGGGCGTGGGACACATCCCGGAGCAAACCCTCCAAAAGCAGGTTTGGTGTTAACGTCCCGCCGAGGGGGAGTTTGGGTTAACGTCCTACACCCGCCTGTGGTCAGGCAGAGCGGGCAGCGGGGCGGAAAGCTGCCCTTGTCCTTGGGAGCCGGGCTTTGCCCAGCAGCCGAGGCGGGGAGTTGGGCTTGCTCGGCAGCGCGGGGCAGCCCCCGATCCTTCCTCCTCCTCCTCCTCCCAGAGCTGTTGCTCACCCCTCTCTCTGGCTGTCTCCCTCCAGGCGTGGCTGACGGAGATTCATGAATACGCGCAGCAAGACGTGGTCCTCATGTTACTGGGAAACAAGGTGAGCCCGGCCCACGGCTTCGCCAGAGCCTCCTCTTCCTCTGCCGACGGGCCCAGCTCGGAGCCGCAGGCAGGGGAGCCTGGGAGGCGTAAGGGGACACGGGGGTTGCCTGCTGCTGAACTTCCAGATCATCCCAAATTGCTCTTTGCCGTTACTGTCGGCAGGTGGATTCAGCCCAGGACAGAGTGGTGAAAAGGGAAGATGGAGAAAAATTAGCCAAGGTACATGCGGTGTCTGCTGCAGTGGGTCGGTTGTTGCATGCTGTGACCAGGGATGTGCGAGCACAACGTGTGCTTGGTGCCAGTGAAATGGTTAACTGGAGACCAGTCTGACCCAAAACATGTCTTTGCTTTTCTTCCCTTGTCTTGCTTTCCTCTTCCTCCTCCTCTGCTCTTCTTCCTCTAAGCTACCACTGACATTTTCCACTTCTTCGTCCTCAAAACTTATTTCTGAAGCTGCGTAAGAAATGCCTGAGCTGTGGCCCCTTGCTCGGCGTTCCCTGCCCACCGCGGCAGAGGCCCTGTCCCAGGGCGGGTGTGAGCTCCGGCAGCGGGCACCAGTGTCGGTCGGGGATGCCGGGGCTCGGCGCAAGCTGGGAGCCCCCAGGGACACCCCGGGTGACATTTCTGACCCCGATGCATCTTGTCCCGCAGGAGTACGGCGTGCCCTTTATGGAGACCAGCGCAAAAAGTGGCCTCAACGTTGAATTAGCCTTCACAGCCATCGCAAAGTAAGTGACTGGCGCGGCGGCCGTGCCGGGCACCTCTCCTGCAGACGGGACAGCAGTCTGGGGTACAGGCTGGCACTGCCACCCACCTTTTCATTCCCTGGGCTCCCACCTCCAGCTCTTGTGCTGGCAACTACTTGCCATCTCACCTGAGATAGGAAATGTCTCATCAGGGGGAGCGTCAGCAAACTGCCTGGACCAAGCTGAGCTGAACTGAGCTGGGCCGGGCAGCCTAGGCAGAGGAGTGACCTGGTTTTCCCCGTCCCGCAGGGAGCTGAAGCACAGGTCCATGAAGCTGCCCAACGAACCCAAATTCAAGCTCCACGACTACGTGAAGAAGGAAGTGAGAGGCTCGGGCTGCTGCAGGTCCTAACGCGCTCGGTGCCCCTGTACAGAGACTCACGCCCCGCGTCTGTGCGCCGCGCTCTCTCCTCGTGGACGGTGTGTGCATGTCTGTCTGTCCTGTCTGTGTCTGCCTGCAAGGTGAGCTGAGACGTGGGGAACGGACACTGCGAGCCCTCCAGCTTCCCTCACCGCTCGCTCCCGCCTGGCTCACAGCCGCTTGTCCCCGTGCGGGTGGGAGGTTGGGCTTGCGGGAAGGGACTGGGGTGGGCTGGGGTCTCATCGCCGTTGCTCCCCCAGGGCCGCGGCAGTCGGCAGACCCGGCTGTCCCTACCCGTTCAGCGGCAGCAGGGAGCGTTATGAGGCTTCTTTAATTTAACGTTAGTAGAAATTACGGTGTGATTGAGGGGAACAAATGCCTTTTCCCTGCCAAACATCTGGGTGGGGAAAAGTCCTGAATTCCCTTTTCTTGCCCTGTACGCCAGGAATTTCGCTGCTCAGACCCCCGGCCGGGGGCACGCAGGAAAGACTTTGTTTCGCGGCAACCAGTTTTGTAGTTGCTCACTTACACCCATCCATCTTTCACCCCCTTGATGAAGGTTCCTCCTCTTCCCTGCAGAAGACCAGAGCTTAGCTGTCCATCCGAGCAAGCTCCTGCTGAGCTGTCTGTTGTACAGAGATTTCCTGGCTGTGTGTCCGTTCGGTCAAGGCTTTGGGTCTCTTACTGCTGCCGTTTCCATACTTTAATTGAGAAGGAATCTAACGCATTGCAGCTTATTCCAAATACTTTCATGTCAGTGTGATAGCGTTTCTAGACTGCAACAACGCTTTGATACCTTCAAAGTTCTCTTGGGACAGCTCTTTCTTTAGCTGAAGAAGGCTGGGGAAGTGCTGGAGGCGTTGATTTTACAGGTTTCCCGCTCTCCTGCCAGCTCTCTTCTATGGACTCCTCACCCCTTTGGTCTGTGTCAGGCATTCAGCTGCTTTTTTTTTTTGAAGCTGTACTTCTAAGCACAAATTTGAGTTTGGATCAAGTGTTTGGCCTGTGGCAATTTTCTTATTTGAAAATTTGACATGCACAGCACCAGGTGCCTGCTGCCCTGAACCTGCCCGCGCTGCCCTGAGTGGACCACTTAAAATGAAATAACCCATCTCTGCGCTCCCCAGTGCAGCACCAGCTCCCTCAGCAGCGGTTCCGGGCCCCCCGCCCCTTGTTTTGCTGGGGGTGTTAGCTCCAGCGCTGCGTTCCTGGCGGGCACGGACCCTCCGTAGCTGCTGGGTGTGGCTCGGGCAGGCGGGGGCTCCTCACAGCTACGCTGCTCCGTGACCTCCAGTAAAACCAGCAGCTGCTGCTTACAGCGGGTCCTGCACAGGAACAGTATGAAAAAAGATCCTGAAATAAATCCACTGCAAACAGAGCATTTTTTTCTTAAATAGCTTTTTAAGGGGAGACAAGTCTTTCAACTCTCCGATTTAAATTTTGTTTAAATTAGTTGTTGAAAAACCATTCCTGCAGGAATTTCTGCAGCGCACAGCAGGAGCAGGCGTGTGAGCTCAGCAGGCAGCAGCGAGCAGGGGCTGTGGGGGACCAGCAGTCAGGGACCCCCTGTGCCCCAGCTCCCATGGGAGAACGGAGGGGACAGGCAGCACTGGCACAGCAGCTCCTGCCACAGCGGCAGCCATGCATCCCTCAGCCGAGGCCTTCTCTGAAGTAGCTGGAAACTCTCTTCACCCTTACCCGCTCTGAAAGGCGGCACAAGCTGCTCCGAGCTTGGAGAGCTGCTACAAGCGCTCCCTTCAGATTTGCTGGCAGGCAGCAGCAGAACACAGAGGAGGCTCTGTGGGTTTCTCGGGCGCTGGCAAGAAGCGCCCAGGAATCTGTAAAAGTCGCTGTTCCACGCTGCTTTGGCGAGCTTCGCTGCGCTCCCGTGGCTGCTGCTTGCCCAGTGTCTCCTACACGAAGCTGCTTATCTCACAGCCGCCTCCGCTCTCGCTCAGGGCTCTGCAGTGCACACTCACTAGCTGAGGTTAGGACAGAAAAGCGGTGGGATTTTTCCCTAGTCCTGAACTTGCCAAGTGCCAGTGTTTGGGTATCCCAGCTGTGCAGGGAAGGGCCAGCCCAGCTGTGGCACGGAACAGCCGGCGGGCAGCTCGGATAGCTGATCCATGCCCAGGTCTGCCCTCGGCACTGCCCTTCCTCAGCCTGCCCTTAGCGGTGCAGCAGCCCCAGAAGCTTCAGGCCATCTCCCCAAAGGCAAAGATAAGCAGCAGGATTCTTAATGCCAGGTTGTTGCCTTCCCTCTTCCTCGCAGGGCAGGAGAGCCTTGCACCCTCTTGCCTTGAGGCTGACAACTCTTAACTTACGTCTTCAGTGTGTGACCAAAACCAATTTAAAGATTAATTTAAATTAGGAAGACGTAAACGCTGCCCTTTGGGGTACTTTAAATATGCCTGTGGGAGTTTCTCTGCCACATCACAACTGCATTTGTGGTATCAACCAAAACGTTAAGCCAGGCTTAGCCCCCATCTCTCCCAGTCCCAAGCTCCCTCCCTAGCCCTGCTCTCCCCCTTACCCTAAAGCTCCTCCTGGCCCCCCTGCGCCGGCCTGCAGTGCCACCAAGCGAAGAGGAAACGCTGTGCCGCGCATCCCAACGAGCCAGAGGACTCGGCGTTACCGCAACTTCTCATTTGTGCTGGCTCTCGTTTACAGCTTTTGGTTCGTTCCTGTTAATAAAATTTTTTAAATAATCTCTGTGCTACAGCGGTATTTTGTTTGTCTAACATACACACCTACGCTTTTTAATCTTTCAAATGGTTCAGCTTTCTCGAGCCCACCTCGATCCTTTGTTACCAGCGTGGGTGCCAGTGCACCCAGTGAGAACCACAGGGAGCTGGGCTCAGCTCAGCTGCAGAGGATTTGGGATGCTCTGGGTGCCTTTAAAGTGAACGAACGGTCTGCTGGGGGCCCAAATACACAGGTTAAGGTCGGTCTGTGGGTTTTTTTTTTATGAAAAACAGAAGCAAAGGCAAAAGGAGGCTTTTGAAAACTTTATTACATCTGTAAGCTATAAAACTGGCCTGATGTAGAAGCAAAAGTGGAGATACAGCAGCAAACAATTTAATTACAAAGCCGAACTGGATTTGAGGCTGGGAAAGAACGGGACCCGGGTACCCCGTTACACCGCAGGAAGCTGCTTCGCCTCAAGAGCTGCGCGGGTTCAATTTCTCACCCCCGCGACACTGCCCCGGAGAAACAGCGGCTCCCCCGCGCCATCCAGCAGCCCCCGCTTCACCCCCTCGGACCCGCGTGTGCGCCCCCGGAAAGGGCTCCCACGGGGCCGTTCATCGCTGCCGCCGCCATCCGGTTCCCGCCGGCCCCTGAGGAGAGAAGGCAGAGCCGGTGAGAGCAGGCCGCGCCGCGCCGCACCGCCCGGCCCCGCCGCGGCTCCCTCGGGCCTCAGCCGCGCACGGTCAGCAGGGGCCGCGGCCGCCCGCCGCCCTCAGTCGAGGTGTCAGAAAGGTGAATGGAGATCAATCATCACCGGCCCGGCCCGCCCCGCTACCGGTCCCGGTCCCGGCCCCTGCCCCGCCGCCGCCACGCGGCCCCGCTCACCTCCCGCCCGGAAAGACCGGTTACGCGCCCCTGCTGCCGCCTTTATAGTCCCTCCCGCGTCGCTATTGGTCAGACTGCCTGCTCACACGGCCAATAGCGGGCCGTTGGCGTGATCTCCTTCCCGCCTCTCCCAGCGCTGATTGGTCGCAGCACTTCCTCTCTCCAATGGCGCCGCGCTGCGCAGCGTGGCCCGAGGCGGTGGTCTGCCGCCGTCCGATTGGCCCCTGGGGGAGGCCGAGCCAAGCCAAGCCAGTAGCAATCGTGGTTGTAGTATAGAGTGACTGGGAAAGCGCCAATCAGCGCTCAGCCGCGAGGGCTGATAGGAACTGTAGTCCAAACGTCACGGAGGCGCAGCGAGGAGCGGGCGAAAGGCGGCCCGCCGAACTACAACTCCCGAGGAGCGCCGGACGCAGGGCTTCCGGCCCGGGCGGCAGCTGAGCCGCTAGCCGAGCGGGGAGCAGGCCCCCGGTCGCGATGTGCCGGGGCCGGGCACCGGCGCTCCGGCCGCCGCCGCTGCCAGGTACGAGCGTGAAGCGGGCCCGGGGGAGCCCCCGGCCGAGGGGGGCCGGCCGGACCCGGGGCCGGGGGAAACCTGTGAGGGACA
>JAAGAY010144955.1:7024-65449 GCA_011801015.1 Ardeotis arabs | reverse complement strand
GCATCACAACAACAACTGACTTTGAAAGGCGTGTGGGCACAGCCAATTTATTGGACACAGGTAACGCACGAGAGAAGATCTCAAAAGCCATACCCTAGAGGATGATAGGTTTGTGCACTTGTTGCCAGGTTGAGATAAGGCTGAAACACATTACAGACAGAATGGTAGACAGAGAGATATTTATCCATTTCTTGGGTGTGTTTCTCAGTCAGACTGGAGCCTGGGATACACACAGCTGTTGCTTTTTGCTCTGACCAGCTTTAGCACTTTGTTTCTGCAATTGTCTTCAAAGTCTACACAACACATTATGGTGCTGCAGTCTGCATGCTGCATAGCAGCCCTGGCTAAATAGTCCCCAGAAATTGTTCACAAGAGGTGTTTCCACTGAGGTATCACTGGACTATATTTAATGATGCTAATAAGGCACAGAAGTCTGTTAATGTTTTAGATGATACACACTCAGAGTGATCTGTCTTTGATCTGGGCTAACACCTTTCTATCACACAAGCACAGTGTACAAAAGCAGAGGAAAAGCAAATCAAGTTTCATCTTCTTTACCTCTAAGAAAAGGTATTTTACAATCTCAAAGAGCAAACGAGGTAAGAGAAGAGGCTGCACTACTTTGCACTGTCTACACACTGCTGTGAAACTGTGCAAAAGTACAGGTCTGAATACACAGGCCTCATAAATATTATCATTGACTAATGGTGAAGAGGCAGGCAAAGTCAGCTCTCACTTCCAGTATTACCAGTGGGATTATAAAGACAGAGATCCCCTTGGTATTTCTACAATATTTTCTCCTTTTTTATTCCGAATATTCAAACCAAGTTTTGTATTCAGGAAGCCACTCAAGAACCAAAGTTAATTCACTCAAATAGTAATTGTCCTGAGTGATTTATTAAATAACTTGACTTAAGAAAAAGTATCCAAGTCTTAAAAAATAGATAACCTAAAACTGTATCCAAGAAAAGATGAAATAATGCAGTCTGATGAAAAAGGAAGGAAGGAGGACTATACCTCTATAAGCCACAGGTAAACCCTGCTTTTCCACTTCTCATGAAGGGAGGCCATCTCTTCTGCCCTAAGCCCTGGGGAAGAGGTGAGACGAGGGGCTGCCATCTTCTGCCTGGAGCCCCCAGACCACCAGGAGGAGTCCCTTGGAGCCCGCTTGGACACCACTGGAGAACACCAGAGACCATCAAGACTACCAGATACTGCCGGAGCCTGTTGGACTACCGTGGAGCACCACCAAGACTACTGAGGTTATTGACACTGTCCCACAAGACATTCTTCTCTCTAAACTAGAGAGGCATGGGTTTGATGGACGGACTACTCGGTCGATAAGGAATTGGCTGGATGGCCGCACTCAGGGAGTGGCGGTCAACGACTCAATGTCCAAGTGGAAACCGGTCACGAGTGGCACTCCTCAGGGGTCCGTGTTGGGCCCGGCCCTGTTTAACATCTTTGTCAGCAACATTGACAGTGGTTTACCGTGCACGCTCAGCAAGTTCGCTGATGACACCAAGCTGTGTGGTGCTGTTGACATGCTGGAGGGAAGGGATGCCATTCAGAGGGACCTTGACAGCCTGGAGAGGTGGGCCCATGCAAACCTCATGAAGTTCAACCAGGCCAAGTGCAAGGTCCTGCACCTGGGTCATGGCAATCCCAGGCACAAATATATAAGCTGGACAAAGAATGGATGGAGAGAAGCCCTGAGGAGAAGGACTTAGGAGTGAAGGTGGATGAGAAGCTCAAAATGAGCTGGCAATGCACCCTTGCAGCCCAGAAGGCCAACCACATCCTGAGCTGCATCAAGAGAAGCGTGGCCAGTAGGTCGAGGGAGGTAATTTTGCCCCTGTATTCCGCACTCCTGAGACCCCACCTGGAGTAGTGTGCAGCTCTGGAGCCCCCAACATAATAATAAGGACATGGACCAGTTGGAGCGAGTCCAGAAGAGGGCCACGAAGATTATAAGAGAGCTGGAGCACCTCTCCTATGAAGAAAGGCTGTGAGAGTTGGGGTTGTTCAGCATGGAGAAGAAGAGGCTCCGGGGAGACCTTATAGTGGTCTCCCAGTATCTAAAGGGCGCTTGTACAAAAGATGGGGACAAACTTTTCAGCAGGGCCTGTAGTGACAGGACAAGGGGTAATGATTTCAGACTAAAAAATGGTAGATTTACAGTAGATGTAAGGAATAACTTTTTTTAAAATCAGGGTGGTGTAACACTGGAACAGGTTTCCCAGAGAGGTGGCGGATGTCCTATCCCTGGAAACATTCAAGGCCAGGTTGGATGAGGCGCTGAGCAACTGAATCTAGTTGAAGATGTCCCTGCTCCTTGCAGGTGGGGTGGACTAGATGATCTTTAAAGGTCTCTTCCAACCCAAACTATTCTTTGATTTTATGATCTGTGTTAGTTGCAAATTCGACCTAACTGCTATTTACTTCAGACACAATCATGAGCAACCGATAAAACTTCTATCACAATTGGGCAGTCTGGATCAGGTCTTAAGACAGGCAAGGCCTGATTCCTTCCAAATATGTCTTTAGCAAACATTGCAATTTACAGGCGCAGTCTACATTCAACACAGGAGACTTGGGATGTGTTTATAGGAGGCACTGGAGCATGTTACTCCTCAGGGAAAAGCATTCAGGTCTGGCCTCAGAATTGAAAGCAACATTACTGTGGCAATCAAGGGACTGCAGAAAGGTAGACCATATGTACAAAAGGTCATTCCTGAACATAAGCAGCTCTGCAGTTGTTGAAACCGGCCTAAAAAATGTAGCAGGAGCTGCGCTATAACTTGTTGGCTTGCACCTCTCTCTCCTGTGCTCCATCACACACTACACGCTGGTAGCAGGGAGCATTTCTTCACATTTCTCACTGAGCCGCACAGAAAAAGGCATCATCAATATACAGTGGGAGACACAAGTATTGCCATGAGTGATGCAGACTGCCAGCTTTGATGGTGGTTTCGTAGAGCCAATCTAAGGTACTCACGGCATTGGAAACTGTTGGAATTTGACTAGGCTGAGTCACATGAAACCATGGGCTTCCCTCATCCTTTGTGTCAGTAGTTCCCAGTTACAGAGCCTGGAATGATCAAGGAGCGTTCAAGAACTCAGGAGCCACAGTAAGAGCCTCAACCTCTGCTCATGTGGGTTCACACATGTGCTTCGCACGGCAAAGACTCCCTGCACCTGGAAGTGCTTACCTTGGCTGCTTCTGCATACGTGTCAGCAAAGGGACCTCAGTGAAATGAAGTACAATAGAACAGAATTGCAGGTATTCAAATACTAGCCACAAAGAGAGCGATCAGTAAATGGCCATAGTGTAACAAGAGAGAACAGTGCAAAACGTTGAAAAGACGAACCTCCCTTTCACTGGTACCTTTGCCTCTACGCTTCTGCCAATGCAAAGGCCAAGGACAAATCAGATTCTGGGAAAAGATCTGCCACATAGAATCAGACTAAAAGTCATTTTGTTCCCTTTTCTGTCTGCATCAGTAACCAGGAGTAAGAAGAGGAAAATAATGAGATACATATGTATCCTGTACACATTGAGCCTTCCCTAATTCTCCCCCCTGAGTGGGCCAGCAACTTTCTGAGCCACCAGCTGAATCCAAACTGCAATGGCTGATCACCACTCTGGAATCTGGCTGCCTTCAATTTCTCTAGTCCATCTTCAAATATATTTCTGTTGTTTGTCTTGACATCCACAGTAGGAATATATTTTGTGTGAAGTATTTTTGTTTAAGCCTTCTATCCATTCCTGTCATTGTTGTCAGACTTCAGCGGTCTGTAGGCTTCCATGTAAGCCAGCTCAGCTGGTTTTGCTCTGGAGTCTGGATGGAGACCAGCATCTCCAGCGCATGGCTCTTGTCGTCCTCAGGTAAGTGGAATGAATTGTCCTTTGGAGGTACTGCCTTGCTCCCATAAGAAGAGGAAAGCTTAGACAATTTGCTTCTTCACATTAGCTGAAACGAATTCCAACAAAAGTGAGTTTGCAGAATCACCCAGGAGATCTGTGGTAGAGTGAAAAACTGAGTTTGGGTTTCTCATTCATCCTTTTAGATCACCGTTAAGAGTTATCCATATCTTCACCTATGTTCTATTTCTAAATAATCCTAAATCTCTACTTTCATTAGCACAGCCATATCATATGAAGTTTGTCTACAGTGTAAACGGGTTCTGCTGTGGATAATCATAATCTCCTTAACGAGCCAAAACTGTTGTAATCTCATTATGTATTCAGGATGCCAACTCCTGTACTTACCACTACACCTGTCTTGAAAAGGAGGTAATGGACCGTCTGTGTCACATCTGCAGCATGCATTAGGTTGTGATAAGGATTTTTGTGTTTACTGTAGCCAACCTCCAGAGCTTCCACAAAAGACACCAGGGCAGAAATGGGGATCTGAGGAAAGCAGCAAAGAATTAAAAACAAAATAATCACCTTTAATGGCTAGCAATTGGAGAGGAACATTTTGATAAGAGGCCCCAAAGAGCAAGTTGTACTTCACAAATAAATAACATGCTAAACCATCTGAAACAGGCACACAAGAGAGAGTGAATCTCAGTTACTTCCTCAAACTGGCTTTCCCATCCCTAATTACATTTTGGATTAATCATTCCCACACATAAACACACACCAGTAAATATACTACAAAATGCAGTCTGGAAGACACGTGCAGTATGAAAAGTAATAGAGAGCACTTGATTGACTGCCACTGAATACATATTTCTAATTAGGCCACAAATGGGTCTCTGTTCCCCTCACAACACACTGTAATGTATCTCTGCTTAACTATTCCCATTCAAGACTTCCTAATGAAACTCACCATATAGCAAGTCCGAGACACTCTACTAAGAGAAGTATCATTTACCAGACCTCTGGCTTTTCATGGTGAAATCCAGTTTGCCCATCCTATGGGCTTGCCATGCTTGTCTGACTCCAACAGCGGAACTGCACTCACTCGAGCAAATGCAATTCAGGAGATTTCTAGAGAGATTAGGCAGGTGGTGCCAGCTGCAACATATGCAACTGGCAACACTTGTTCTCCAGTTTCATCTGCTCAAACAGCAAATACCCTAAATGTTCATATTTCCATAGTTAGAGGATCACTGTCGTTCTCCCCTTGGGTACATATTGAGAGAAATGAAGTTCTAACCAGTTACCTTCCTCAAACATTTCTCATCAGGCACAGACAGTTCCTGAAGAAGTACAGGAGCCAGAGATCTGTAAACCCTTTCCAGCCAAAGCGAGTGGGGACCCCCATGGAGTGGAAGTGTCAATGGAGGAAGAGAGTATGTGGGTGGGGAGAATGGTCAGGACCTGAGAGCAATGTTTCTGCCAACCAAATTTAAGTCTGTTCAAAGCTGAAGGAAAAGATACATAGCACTTGAATCTGCAAACCTCTGTAATAATCATAGAATAGTTGGGGGTCAAGTGACATTTAAAGGTCACCTAGTCCAACCCCTCTGCAATAAGCAGGGACATCTTCCACTAGATCAGGTTGCTCAGAGTCTCGTCCAACCTGGCCTTGAATGTTTCCAGGGATGGGGCATCTACCACCTCTCTGGGCAACTTGTTCCAGTGCTTCATCGCCCTCATCATAAAAAATGTCTTCCTTATATCTAGTCTAAATCTACAGTCTTCCAGTTTAAAGCCACTACACCACTTGTCCTACGACAATACACCCTTCTTAAAACTCCTTCCTCAGCTTTCTAGTAGACCCCCTTTAGGTACAAGAAGTCTACTATAAGCTCGCCCCAGAGCCTCCTCTTTTCCAGGCTGAACAACCCCAACTCTTTCAGCATTTAGAATCATAGAACCATAGAACAGTTAGAGTTGGAAGGGACCTTCAAAGGTCATCTAGTCCAACCCCCCTGCAAGGAGCACGGACATCCCCCACTAGATCAGGTTGCTCAGAGCCCCATCCAACCTGGCCTTGAATGTTTCCAGGGATGGGGCATCCACCACCTCTCTGGGCAACCTGTTCCAGTGTTCTACAACTCTCATTGTAAAAAATTTTTTCCTAATATCTAATCTAAATCTACCTCCCTCTATTTTAAAACCATTACCCCTCGTCCTATCACAACAGGCCCTACTGAACATCTCCCCATCTTTCCTGTAGGCTTCCTTGAGGTACTGGAAGGCTGTTTTAAGGTCTCCCCGGAGCCTCCTCTTCTCCAGGCTGAACAGCCCCAACTCTCTCAGCCTGTCCTCATAGGAAAGGTGCTCCAGCCCTCCTATCATCTTCGTGGCCCACCTCATAGAAGAGGTGTTCCATCCCTCTGATAATTTTCGTGGCCCTCCTCTGGACCTGCTCCAACAGGTCCATGTCTTTCCCATACTGAGGATCTCAGACTTGTATGCAATACTCCACGTAGAGTCTCACCAGACTGGAATAGAGGGGCAGAATCACCTCCCTTGACCTGCTGGCTACACTTCTTTTGATGAATCTGAATTTTAATTCAAGCTCTCCTTCTTTGCCTGCATGCTATGAATCTCAGGAGAATGACACCATCATTCCCACAGGATTGAATGTAATATTTCCCACAAATTTAATGGGGAAGTCTGTTTGGAAAGCCACCTACTTCATGGTGTCACATTGCAATTAAAGCTACTACTTAGTATTTGGTCTTGCTTACTGGGGAAAGCGTAGTGTCCACAAAGCCTTCAAACAGCACTAAAATTGCATTTTGAATGGAACAAAGCAGGATGAGAGGGAAGTTGAACAAAATCTGACATGGAAGAAGAGAGCCATCTTCTAACTACTGACCTTGAAACGGTTGATCAGATCATAGCGCGTGAGAAGTTCATAGAAAATGAATTTCAGTGCATGATCCCCGCTGGCATCGTTTAGTGCAAATACATCAAAGGACCACTTGTCTACATTCTGCAAGAGTGGGTAGAAAAGGCAATTAGTATGGTCATCCTTTTTACAATGATAGTTCTATTTCTATCACTTTATGTTTACAAATGCAGAATTAGAGTGGTGATGTAAGGGTATAGCTTTTTTTTTAACTTGTTCATTTCCATTCAAACAACACAGAATCTAATTTACTCATCAGTATTATATGACTCGTGTTTAAGAAGCCTCCATTATGAACACGTATACTGTTTTTTATTCTAAACATGGCAATTCTCCACACCAGAATTTAATCAGCAAAGGCTGAATCCAAAAAGATATGAATCTTGGTTTGCTTTAGTACCTGAAACACTGGGATGGCATTATTGTGGCTGATTTTACCCTTCTCTGTCCCCTACCCACATGCTATGTCTATGAAAAATAATATTAATCTTGAAGGAAACAAGAATAATGAAAATACGCTTTTAAATGATATTAAAGCCTCTAAATTTTGCTGTCCCTAAGAAGTTCTTTTAACTTTGTATGTCAAGCAAAGCACTCCAATCCTTCACTAATGCTTAAAATAGAATGTGGTATGTTTTTTGCAGTAGCATCTGTGGTCATATTTTTACTACTTACTGTTCAATCAACCAAAAGAACAACTAACTAGAAGAACTAACCTGCTAAACTCAAAGAGCAACTTATTTCCTTTTGATTTTAATATTATTCCTTAATTGTGATTATTGCAGCTTGAATTGCCCAAAGACAGCATGACCCTAATTTTCCTTATTTTTATTTAAAGTGAGTCCACTGGGGATTTCAGAAAACTACAGAGCAGGAGAAAGTCACAGTAATGTCACATTAAGGTCTAAAAATTATACAAAACCCAACCTTTATAACAGAAGAGTAAATATCTAATTCCAGTTGGGAAAGTTCCAGTCAGCTGTAAATGATATATTAATGCTGCAGGGTGGTCAGTCAAGAGACTGAGGAGGGAAAGTTCACTTCCCAGCTCATAAAGCTCAAGGTATAAACCTTCTTGCAGAAGGTTGAGTTCAAATCTCAACTCTTAGGGAAGGCCGTGGGAGCTGACAGCACTCATTATCTAGGAGCAAGATAAAGCTCCTTCATCTAAGAACTGGATGTTCCTGAAACTCTATGAACCTTTCTGTCCTCCTAGCAACAAAGAAGAAAGGTGCGGAAGGAGTTATACCTAGAAGAATGATATACAGATCAACCATGCAGCCGCATCTGGCATAGGATCAGCTGTCAATCTCTCTTGCTTGCTGAGAACTTTGATGTACTTCCCACAGGGATTTATCCAAATGACCCTCCTTAAACCACATATTAAAGATTGACGCCTGTACACTGAAGTTTCCCTTCACTTTTAAACTCTGTTGCAGATTACCTCCCAGCTCCTTGTGGAACTTTCACCAAGAAAGAAAGATTATTACATTTCACACACACATGTGCACAGCTGCTCTCAGTGCAAGAAACAAGGGTTGGTTAGACATAATGTCAAGTACTGTTAAGGATTAGAGTTCATCTAAAAATCTGCCATCTTTTTTAGCAATACTAAAAATGTTAAATTACAATTATCTACTGAGCTCTTAAAGCCCAATCCACTTTTGTTGTTTGTGGCCACAGTCGTGTTCCAAATGCAAAGGACAGTGACCTTTAACCACCTTGTGGTCAGTCACCCATATACCAGCATAGCTACAGGACTTCTTATGTTCTGAACGACACCAACATATTTTGGTAGCGGCGCTCTCCAGCATGGGCTGATTGTGACAATCTTGATACTTGCATAGTGTTGATTACACAGAGATGAGTATGCCTCTTGTGGAAGTACAGTCCACAGAGAGGCTAATTAGTGAGTGAATATCAAGGACACTGAAGATTCAGCTCTGCTTTCACCTTTCCTAGTAAACCACTTGCTTGCTGAGGAGTTGATTTTACAAGCTGTGTGGAGCCCACACATTGAAGGCAGGGTCAAGCTTCTCCAGAGATGATTTGTGGCCCAAGTCACAGAAGAGCAATCATAAATTGCAGCTTTCCAACACTTTCAGTAGGTGTTGGAGAGGAAAAACAACCAAGAGAGGAAAAAGTTCCACCAAGAAAACATGTTTTGAAGCTCTTGAATAAACTTAGAAAATTGGCAAGAAAAATAATGCTCAAAGCATCCACTCAGACAATTTTAAGTATTTTCCCAGGTTTTGAGTGTATTTATTTTGTAATCACTTATACAGTCATGAAGCAAATTAATTTAACACTTGCATGTATAAAATAATTTACTTTGGGATTCTATGGTATTGAAAATAATGTTTCAACTATGCTGAAATTTAATTAACTGTAAGACAATCTTATCTTGGAGAAATAAAAGTTTTGTTCCTTTATATATTTTTCCTGTACTTAATGTTGTGCTCTTGCAGCAGATAAAATTTACCAAATTGTGATATTGCAGAATTTGTTCTTTTCCATGAAATAATGGCTAACCACATAGATGCTAAGTTTCACAGTAGAGCTATTTAGCTTTTACTGAGGGAGAAATCCTTGCTCTTGTCAAGTCAATAGAAGTTTGATACTGAAAATAATGACAGCAGCATTTTACCCTGAATAACTAGGGGGAAAAATCCTATTAGCAGAAGCATGAAAGTGTCAGAGATGACTTAGAGGCTTGCAGCAACACCAGTTCCGCTTTAAAAATTGGTGGATTTTATGACCTTAAAAAAGAAAATTAACACAGAAGTGACCCCTATTTTGGGAAGAGAACTAAAGGGAGGCAGAACTTCATGTATGTCTTGTGTTAAAGGAGAAAAACTGTTTCTTCTCCCTAAGGAGAGCAGGAGAAATGAGGTATGAGAAACTTTCTGTGCTATACATGTCTCTAGGTCACTGGCCCTGTAGCCTCAGCTGAAGTGTTATAAGCTGCTCTAATGCCACATTTACCCACTGTGGTGTAACTGCAAACAGATCCAAGGTGTCTTACTTATCAATCCTGTGTCCTTATTACTTGGCCATTGCTCCACTGCTTGGGGGAACTTGATTTGTTTTATAAGCCACCAAGCAGATTCAGGGATAGATGTTATTCTGCTCACCATTACTGGAAGGCCTGACAATTTCATAGCCACAGACAAGCAGAAGTCTATCCTGCAGACATTTTAAGTGACTACTTAAGTGACTACTTAAGTTACACAACTTACTGGGTAATTTAATATACTTATTCAAATATGTCTGTATGAATGGTATGTATGGCCACTATTCAAATGAGAGACAAGGCTGGTCATCCCTTTTGTGGCATTCATGTCACACAGAAAGGCAACAGGCTACTGCATTAGAAAAATCAGTATCCAATGCATAGATACAGAGAGAAAGATGCTGTGTAATCAATTTTTTAAAATTGCCTAACTTCTCATCCACTGAAGAAGTGAGAGATATTATACACCTAGGACTTGCAGTGCTACCACTCCATCTGCGTTTTTTTTGCAGAAGCAGCAGTATTCATTGTTTTGTTAAAACCAACCTCATGTTGCCAAACTGATTCCACAGCCTTGGGTTACTCAGTGCAGATGTCCTGTTGGTCATGGCAGCAAAAGGAGAGCACATAGTTCAAAAATAAGCTAGTTCTGACTCCATGTCATCTCAATCCTTGTCCTTATTAGCATGACTCTGAGGGGAATGTTGATTATGACAATCCAGAACAGCTGAAGAGATGTGTGTGGTACACTCCTACACCCTTTGCATGCTTAAACCATCAGCTCACTTTACAGAGCACACCAAGTTGTCGGGTAGTTGTATCTTTTTTGTACTTGGCTTTACTGGACTGAAGCAAGCAATAAAATGTACCATTCTCCATCAAGGTGATGTGACTGAGAACTTTAAGATGAAGTATTAGTTCAAAGACAGAAGACTTCTTCAAAACAAGTAACTCCCATTTCAATCACATCCACTACAAAGGCCATCCAGGCAAAGACATGCTCTCAAAATAGTTTTGGAAAAAAATACATCCTAGAGTGCACAGTGGTCAAGTGGGCACTATTTCACCCTAAGCAAAATTAGTCAATGCCTTTGTTGATATTGATGTCTTTTCATCTACTCTAGCACAATCATTTAAAAGCATACAAAGAGTAGAGGGATTCTGCAAGGTTTAAGTCAATTGAGAGTAGATGATGGGTCTTGGATTGTCTTGTTACTGCTGAGGAACTCAGGAGAAGCGGTACCATTACAGATATGTTCCCTCGTAAGCTGGCTATGGGGTGTAGTTCTAAAAGAACAAAGACTTTAGATTCTATTTGAAGGAGGGAAGCTAACACTTGTCAACCTGCAGCTGGAAAAAGGTGTGGATGGATGCTTTGATTCTGTACTTGAAAAGCATGTTTGTTCAATTCTTCTTGCATTCAATGGATTTTCTACAATCCCTCCACATCTTTTGATGAGTTGTACTATCCAAACCAAAAAGGATTCAGTACTCCAACTCTACAACTCTCCAGTGTGGAGCAGAGCAGAAGGATTGCTTCATGAGCTTTAATTCCTGCCTAAGTCAAGAACCTTGCAATTATCCCATGGATTGAACCTTTTTTTTCCAGACTACTTCTGACTAACCAGTTTTCCTCTGAAACCTCAAAACTCATAAAAGGGCCATTATTCCTAAACTGATTGTCACCTTGAAGATCTGAAGCTAGGCCATGCAAGAAATTCCCTTCTCTCACAGCAACTGATCCTTTTCCTTCTCCATCTCTCTCCATCTATGTTTTCTTTCTTTCCTGTAGGAGGTTGCGATTGATTCCAGCATGTTACTAAGCCCTGAGCTTAATCACTGTAATCTAGAACAGAGTTGTAACCTTCACAACCTGAAAATGGCCAGTCTTGAACTCTATTCTTTCCTTCATTGAAAGGATATTCCCTTAGGCCAGTGCATAATTAATATATGTGAACTAAACTAAACGTCAGAGAGAAGGAAAGGGCAAGTACTAAGACCTCCTTACCAAGTCAAATATCACAGTGTTATCTTAATGCTTTGTACAGAACCCTTTCCCCAACACATTTTATTGGGATTACCTTTAGTACTCCAATCACAGCTGGTGGGTAGCTCAAACCGACCATATTCGAAGTCCGTCTGTACATTCTACCAAGATAAAATAGATAAGGCAACACATAAACAGAATTAAACAAACCAAATCAAACAAAAAACCATAAAGCAACAGATCACTACAGGAAACCTTATTTAGCCCACGAAACCCTAACTGCAATTTGGATTTTTCTTCCTTCTTGTTCCTAACTTGCACAATATTCTCTATACTATTCTTATTGTATACCCTAGCTTACGACTATACACTCCTCTATTCTTAAAGCTTGGTTACCTGGCAGGACATGACAGAGAATCTGCCAATATCAGGTCTTCATCAGAGGGAAAGGCTACACTTAAATAAACAAAATGTTCCCCATTTTCCACTGCAGATGACCATACTACTCTTCCAGTTCCCTTAGTCCTTGCTGGTCCACTTGCAAGCTAATTCTGAACCTACTGCAGGAATCATTTGTTGTCTGCAATGAATCAGCTCCAGTTCAGTACAGCTGTTACTTTTGTCTGCATTTTTTTTAAGATTAGTATGAAATCTTTTAGCTGTTTGCCACGTGCCTGTGTTTGAGGAGGAGAGAGAGAGAGTAAAGCAGTAATCAACATCTCCAACCGTACTAAACAAAGCACTTAAGCATGTACCAAATTTAAAACTTGTTGTCAGGCCACACTGTGTTTAACAGGCTTGGTGAATGCAGAAACACTGTCATAGCTAAACTGCCCTTCCGCAGGTCACCCTTTTTTGCACTTAAGCAACATAGGACTAAAAGGAGATAATGGAAAGTGCTCTTCTACCATCTGAAATGATCCCGTGTGAAGTCTTCCTTCATTTCTCTTTTTCTTTGTCATGTTCTGCACTCAGAGCTGACAAAAGTCAGCCCTCTTTGGAGAATTAAATTCACTTATTCCCTAAATGAGAGAATTTCTTACCCTTTCCTCCCTCCAGTTAGAAGCCCCATAACCTTCTCTTAAGTGGTAATTCAGGCAGAGTCCCTCCCTTAGCTCTGAAGAGCCACAACTCTCCTCTGATGCTATATTATATCTGAATACTTCCTCGTTTAGGCCACAGTGACTCAGATCAGCTGGAAAACAGCCTCCTGCAGCCAGCTCTCTGCAGTTCATCTACTTCCTTGTTGAGCAAGGGTTAATTCACAAATAGCCTGTCAAACCTAGAAGAAAACTGTTCCAAGGAGAAATGACAGGTTTAGTCTTATAACAATTGGCTGCCACTCTTAACACGTGTACAGTAACTTTGGTATACAAATTAAAAAAATCAGCTATAGACATGCCAGAGGAGCCTTTTGTGTGTCTATGTGGCTTGTGGTCCATGGTCTGATATGCTCAGCCTCCTGCACAGAGGGCTGGTAGGCTGTCACTGCATTTCTGATGGACAGTGACAGGCACCCTGCTCTTCCATTCCTGACTTGAGTTTTGCTGTAGAGACCTGAGACCTGCTGTCTTTCACGCTGCCTAAAGTCTGCTGAGAGTTTCACATGCACCAGCCCTCCTTCTAGCTTGAAGGAAGAATGTCAGCGAAGCATGATTACTCAGTAAGAAAAGGTAAGATTGGAAGTGAGTCCAAACTGAAATGACTAAAGAAAGTGAAATTAATTTTAGTAGTAAGTTCTGATGCAAATCACAACAGAGAAGGCTGAGAGGACTCAATGGGTTTTCTGAAATCCTCCCCGAGCTCCAAAGTTTCCGCATCAGTCTTGGTCTATAGTTCATTCCAGTAATACTATGATACAGGGTTTTCTTCTGTTTCTTAGCAGTTCTTCATAAGAAACACTAGACCACAGAGGTAAACAGAAGCAAGGGAGCGCTTGGCCTGGGCTGACAGAATTTTAAAAGCTGTCACTCTTGACCTAGGTATACACAGAGGTGCATATTCTCTGTCAAAATCATTCCAGCTGTGCTATTACATCTGTATTATGCTAAGAACAGATCAGTAGGTACTGTTCCAGGTTGCAATCTATTACTTAATCCTAAGTTTTGAGGTGCTATCCAGATTTGTGTAGAAACATCATTAGAAGCATATTAAGTATTCGTCATTCAATAAAGTCATCTCCTAGTTCCCTGAGGTCTTCTGGCCCCTCCTCCATCTCCTGTCATTGTGTCATCATATACTACAGGTGCAATCTGCCATACCGGGGCAGCTACTAGAACAAAGTAATTATATGCTCCTTTACCGTTCCACAAATATCCCAGCTTGTACTGCATGGACAATACTTCTGAACCGGGGTTTTTCCTCCGTCCTTTTGAGCATCATCCCCATTTGCCGTGTGAAGGTAGAAGCCAACCAGTCCCGGACCTCCGAGGGCACAGAGTCAGACTGTATGTCACTGAGCTCATCTTCTGTGTCCAGTAAACGTCTAGAAGAGAAAGGAAAAAGATGGTTAAACAGACTCCCCTGGAGAGCATTGCAACATTATTAACAAAAAAGAAACTCACATACATTCTAATTAATGTAGCTGTTAAAAGTCTTTGGTTCATCAGCCCTAACGTAACACAATTGTACAAGTCTTCAATCGATTATTTATTCTCTTGTATAGTTAAATGTCAGACTGTGGAACTCACTAGTAGGCTGACAAACAAGAAGTATCAGCCTTCTGAAGCAGAACTACATAATCACCCATTGACATCTTATCTTCAGCGCATCAATATTCCCAACCTTTCTGCCCTTCAGAGCTCATTTACAGTCATGTCTAACTTCTCAGTTAATATCATACAGTCCTCCCCTTTCCCACTCTCGTCATCTGAGGTGACTCTACAAGTACGTTTAGCATGGGGAAATGGCATATAACAGAGAGGGGAACTGCTCTGCAACATCTTACCAGTCTACCTCTATCATGACCTGGAGTAAAATTTTTTTTAATTTCAAAGACTTCATACAAATGAAAAGATTTAACACTATTCAAAAGGAATAGAGGATTAGGAATTTAGAAACTTTCAGAAAAAGTGGGACACAATTATTATGAAAACATTTTTCCAAGAGAATATATATTGAATTTATGACTGCTTTTGATCTCCTCCCCTGCTGCAGGAAATTTAAAGCTTTTAGACCAAGGATTGAAGATCTGCTTTACGCAGAATACAATATTTTAATGATTAAAAACATATTGTCTCAGTAATAAATCTTGGCTAAAACAACTTTCCCAACCAATGGGTAAATTACAATTTTGTGTTACTGGTACTGGATATAAGGAGAGCACTGATGTCTGTAGTTAACTCACCTAGTTTCATCAATGTATACTGACTCAAGAACAGTCGCAGCGTATTCCAAATTCTTCTTTAAGTCTACAACTGAAGCTTCCCCTCTCTCTAACTGCTTTACCAAAGATCGCAATCTAGAGAAAAGGAAAACAGAAATCTGATTAGTACAAAGATAAATAGGTTTGAGAGGGACCGTCAGTTCAAAACTAGATCCAGCATGAGACCTAGCATACATGATTGGCAAGTGAAAACTCTTGGAAGTCTAAAAGGTTCTTGAAGACATACACAAGAAATCAAACAAAATAACTTTTCAAACATCAGTCACAATGATGCCAGGCAAACATCACATTATATTTAGGCTCAAATAAGTCAGCAAGTTATGACCATCCTCTGCTTACACTGAAATAAGCGAAAATAGAAATCACTTGGAGTTTAACACAGAAGCTAAGAGAAGGCAATTTCATTCCAGCCATAAGAAAGGAACTAACTTCTTGAGTAGTATCTGCTGACAAATGTCAGCCATTTATGATGACTGGTGTACACATATGTGAAATAGGAAATAGTCTTTTACAATGAGGGTGGTAGAACACTGGAACAGGTTGCCCAGAGAAGTGGTGGATGCCCCATCCCTGGAAACATTCAAGACCAGGTTGGATGAGGCTCTGAGCAACCTGATCTCGTTGGAGATGTCCCTGCTCCTTGCAGGGGGGGTGGACTAGATGACCTTTGAAGGTCTCTTCCAACCCAAACCCAATTCTATGATTCTATGATTGTATTAGAGTGAATTTAGAAATACTATTGCAGAAATATTATACAAGGTTAGGAAATGCTAAAATTTTCATTAGATCAAGAGATCACTCTTAGACTATCTCATCTATATTAAATAGAACTCATGGGAGTTTTTAATCAAGTTATTATTATTGGGTGGGAGGGGAAAAATAGACTTTCTGAAAACACAAATTTCTGCAGAAAATGTCTCATATGTTAAAGACAATTAATATATTTGTGCAATTTTCTTTTGTCTTTTCCTCTCCTTCACTCTACTTTCAGTGGCAAATTAGAAAAACAAAAAAGGGAAGAAAGAGGAGAAGAAAATGTAGAAGTAAAGAGTAAAAGCTAAATATTTTAAACAATCTAGACTATCCATGCTTACAATTAGGAGAAGAAAATTATCATTCCTTTAAAAGAACAATGGGATAAAGATTCGACACGTTAAAACATTTTTGTGAATGTCTTCATCCTTGTTAAATAGCAGTTAAATAAACATTAAAATATACATTTAACAGTGTAGCAGAAATCACAAGTTGTTAATTTGTCCTGTTCAAGATGAAAAAATGTAGAGGAGCAGTTATGTTATCTAAAATTTGTCTTCTACTTAGGGAACTACTCTTCCTCATGTTTTCTACAATCCATTGAGAAAAACAGCCTTTTCCACAGAGTAGTTCAGAGCTAGAGCCCAGTACAGGTACCTGCCCTCATTTTTTTAACCGTACTAGGAGCCCAACCTCCTACATTAGACATGTGCACAAAGCTCTTAAAATGAAGTGAGTATCTGTATTCCCTTGCTATCACAATGCCCCTCTGGCAGCAGTGCTTTCAGGAAAAATCAAGTCTCCATGGGGCTGTATTTCATGGCACAGCTGAGGACCAGTCAGTCTGCCCATGTGCACTGCACTAACAGCTCTTTCCAACTGGGTTTCCTCCCACCCTACCCTTTCCCCACATATACAGTGAGACTGTAGAGAACAAAAATCTTTAAAAATATCAATTCTTCCTCTGGCCACATAAATGCCACTCCTACTGACAGTGGTACTGCTGATGTACAGCTACATATTTAGCTTTACAAAAGAATCTTGAGCAAGAGGTGGACCCTCTGTCTCCAGGAAGATTAACTCATCCGCTTGTTGGCAGTTGAAAAACAAAGTACTTCAATACTTCATTCCTGATGTGAGAGTGGAGATGGAAACATAAGTGAACATTGAACACAACTCTTCTCATCTCTATAAGGCAGGTGGAGAGCATTCAACTATGCCAGCAAGTTTCCCTCCAATCCTGGAACCCAGCTCAGGGAATCCATGGAGCAACCTCTGCCCCATGGAAGAATAAACATGGCCTGGTGCTCCCATATCCCTCTTCTGTCTAACTGCACCATCAGGCACGAGCAGCACACATTGTGCTTGATGAGCAGAGCTAGGAAAGGTGCTCCCCTGACTTTCAGGTTGATTCCAGCCTCGGGCAGCACATGTGGAAGATGAATTCATCTCCTCCCTAGAGCCAAACCATTGATCTCTCCTACCCATTCCCAGCTTTTCAACTGCTGTAAAGTCTGCAAAGCTGTGCAAAGCTGGGTGGCTAGTCTCTGCATTTATTTTCAAATGAAGGAGGGGAGGAAGAGAAAAAAAACAAATCAACTTTCATGTCCAAACAGTAAGCAGTGGTTCCTATGTCTCCTTCCTTCATCCCATGTGTGGGGAGTCCACAGAAATGATCCCTTAAGTAGTTACTAGAGACATTGTTTGTACACAAGCCACAGGAGTTAATATTGTAGGAGGAACATTATCTTTAAGTCTTCCTGCCTTTTATTTCATTGACTTAAGTACCCGGCAGCTCTATGCCACAAGTCATTCAAAATTCATGTTCAATAATAGCACAGTGAGTAACGGTTGCTTCATGGAACCAACATTCATCATCGAAGAAGATTATGCAGAATACTGCGTGCATCAATCATTTGGAAAAACAGAAGTACCGTTGTTATAATAAAACCTTGTCACACGATCAGTCGCTCTCATGTGAAAAAAAAATTACATTGTCTTTGTCTTATCAGCCATTATATATAACTATTTCTGATTCATTGAGTCACAGCAGCTGCTGCCAGTTAACTTTACTAAATAAGAGCCCAGTGATAGTTTGTCATTAATGCATTCCATGTATCTCTATTTTTTTGTAATAGACCTAAATGCAATCATAAAGTTAAGGCCAGGCTGTCTCACTGAAGGGCATCCAGACAAATTTATTAGCTGAAAAATTCTGTGTTAGGGTAGCTGAAGTAATTCTGGAATTCAATCAAATTTTCCAAACCATTTTGACTGAAATAAAAACATTACCACAAACTTTCATTATGTTTTATTTTTAGGAGCTTGTATTAAAGCAATGGAAGCAGAAGGCAAGATGCTGACTTCCTATCTTTACCCCATAGACTAGCCACTGCAGCAAGTGAGCAGGGTTCAGTCACATTCACCATTTCACGGGAGAATGCCGAGTCTGTCAGCCTACTGACTAAAAGTAACATCCTGACATAATTATCACAATCCATTTAAGGAACTCAGTTCATCATTTACTTTGCTCTTATTGTTAACTGTCTGTTTTGTATGAACAAAACGTTTTTTCCAACCAAAGCATGTTTTGTTCTTTTCTAAAAAGCTCATTATAGATTGATCAAAACCTAAATTTTCATTGTTTCTTTTTTTGTTTCCTTTTCCTTTCAAGTTCAGATCTACCAGACCTAGTTAAAGCCCATGGAGCTAGTTGTAGGAGAAGCAGCCAATTCCTAGGATTTGCAGGCCAGAAGGGAGGTGTTAGCCATTTCCAATATTAAGCTGTCTTACGACCACAGCACATTCCACAGGTGAGCCAGGCTGTAGGTAAGCCTAAAGTTTCTCACATTATGGTAATCAGCACAGCAGTTACAAAGAACTGGTTGGTCACACAATATTAGCACACAATATTATAATCTTAATTATATTAAGTTACAGCTAATGCTTTTCTTAATGAGATTTCCAAGGGAAGCTATTCCTCTGGTCTGCAAATTCTCTGTGAACATGTGCCAAATATTATGGAAAAAGACTGAGAACCTTTGTTCTACGCACAGCTATTTAACATTTTAGTCCTTGGAATAATCCCTTAACTGCCCAAAGGAAAAGCCTAGTCCTGAGCAATGCTATGCATTTTAACTTCCTCTGACCCCACAGGGAGCTCAAGTAGGTCTAAAATCTTGGAAAAGGGGCTAGACCACTTCCAGAACACGGCCTCCTGCACTGCCCTTCCTAGGGAAGTATCTGTATGCACACACTGTAAAAAACCCTGAGAGTATCTTCAAATAATCCCACTAAATTCAGCAGAGCAATAAATTTGTGTAAAGCAGGTGGGTTGAGTCCTCAGTGAAGGTTAGAGATTATCCGAAGCACACGCTGTTCCACAGCCCCACTCCCACTCCTTTAAATGCTTCCCTAAAATACTAGCTATCGTAAAATTCAGGGAAGCAGAAAGCAAATTTCTAGAAACTGGGCAACTGAACGCAGTCCATAAAAGTTATACAGCTCAAAGACTCAAAGCCACTTTAGATCCAAACTGAATAACAAGAAAAAGTGAAGTTCTTTTCAGCATGTTCTTGAAATGTAAGATTTCTGAGTAATTGCTCCAAGCATTCTCCTCTCTGTTATAAATAAAACAGTATCTGTGTACAAATATTTATCTCCTTAGCCAGAGGGCTTGCTTTTATGCTGTTGATTTTTTTTTTAAAATAGCATTACATATCACTGCAGAGAAGATTAACACCACCGCAGTCTGGATACCAGTCAGCTTCAATTAACATGCAAAGCACTCGTAGTGTCTGAATACTTCAGGCTTCCTTCAACCGGTGTAAAGTCTGCAAAGCTGTGTGGCTAGTCTCCCCCTTTATTTTCAAAGCTTTATGACTGTGATTCACTACACATTTTCAACAGTACAACTCAATCTTTTCCTCCAAGAATCATTCTTATACTATTGGGCCAGCTGAGGAAAAAAACTACTTTGAATGAACACTAAAAATTAAAAATAAAAAATTCTAATATCCTTATAGATTATCAAGGATGAAATATTTATCCCTGTTTTCCTCTAAACAGTTTGATATTGACAACTGAACCTGAGTAATATGTTGTCTCAACCATGATAACCTACTACCTGACAGATGAGGTTTGTAGAAAGCAGAGAGATTTTTTTTCATCATAGCTGGGAAAAGAGGGCAAGTTACTGAACACAGCACTGCTAGAGCTGGTTAAGTACTCTCTTGAGAGTACTTTCACCAGTTGTCACTAATTGAGATCAAAAGCTATTCACAAGCCTTGTTAAGTCAGCTACAAGTTTCATTAAGAAAGCTTGCAGTGGAACTTCTTATCAAAACTAAGCCCTGTCCACATAGTGAAGGCCCACACCAGAGAGGGGAACGAAAGTGATTGTGCTTGGTCCCTTTTAACACATACTGAAATTGGAGATCCCAGAGCTCAGGTGATAGACCGAGGGAATAATCTTTGATAAGTCAGTCCTAAAGAACAGTTTGGTGGGAGAATGGACTTGTACCCTCGACCAGAAGATCCTCATGAGTAGATTATTTGCCTGTGTTGTGAGTTCAAAAGTTTACTACAGATATGAGTCAGATGAAATTATTCAAAGTTTGCTGTCTCCCATCTGAGGAGGAGGAGCGGAAGGTAGATGTGGTCCACACTACACCAAAAAAGGCTTTTGGATTTATCTTTCTGCAAAATATGAAGATGTTCTGAAAAACTTCAAGAGACTCGAGCAACATTAGAACTTCTCCCACCCTCGCCAATAGTGACACAGCTAGCTAAAATGAGTTATTGGCTTCCTGCTGCAATAACCCCAGAAAAAAAAATGTGTCATTCTTACTTCCTTTCAAAGATGTATTTAGTTCATACACACAAATAGAGAAAACCTTTTCATAACACTAAATCATTTCACAGCTACAGGTATACATGAGAATGTCCTTTCTCAACTCTTTTGTGAGAATTTTACTGATGTACCAAGTTTTACAGATATACAAAGAACATACAGTAAAATAAAGTTTTGCACAGAGAAACGAACTTTATGGACACCTGACAATAAAACCCCAGTGTATGTAGCTACAAAACATCAGATTTCATATCCTGAATGCTGGTTTCACACCCCAAGAGAGAATCGGTTCTTGCTATTCCTCAAGTTTCCAAAGCCTTGGAATCAACTTTTAAAATTTAAGTCAAAGTTTCCTTAAGCAAAGAATATCCCATTGCATTCAGTGTAATTCTGGAACTGCACTCTATGAGCAAACAGTTTGGGGGTTCCCTCTAAACATAAAGGATCCTGTAACACATTCCATAACCAATCAGGTTTCCTCTCATGGCCTCTCCCTATTCTTATAAAGTAACTTTGTGCTGTTCATGCATTTCCTTCAGTCTCAAATGTCACCAACTTTCAGTGGAAGTGGGCATACTTGTAAAAGATGTTGTAGTTGGATATTGGAAAAGAATGCAAGCTGCTACATCCATATAAAGAACCATTTCTAATAATCTTGCCATGATTAATGCTTAGATAAACATAATTTTCCACCAAATATTGCCAGCATTAAATTCAGTACAGGACACCCTATTCACAGTTCTGTTCATCACAGAGGTTCCCGAGCAAAAACTGTCACACAATGAGATTGACTCCCGTTACAATAAGATCCTTCAGGAGTTTTCTGCAGACAAAAACAACGTCATTACAATTAGACACTAGTGAGGAACACTTTCAGCTTCAGCAAATCCTTGTCACTGACTCCGGGGTGATGAATAAGAGGCACCTTTTGGTATTAGTCTGTGTTTATGAGGCTTTTGTTAGTCAAATTACCCTCATGTAATGAAAAACAAGAGAACGATTTCAAAGACAATTCATTTGTGATAACGTTCTTTTGATAGTCAGCTCAAATTGCTTTTTTAAAAAAAACCTAAATAAATAAATAAAATCAACCCTAAGCTTTAGGAATTAACAAAATAATAATAATAATCAGAAGTAGATCTGATTGCATAAATGTCAGTTTTAGATTACACACAGAAAAAGACCAAGGGTCACTCCTACAGGCTAGAAAGACAAACATCTGCTGAAATGAAAGACAAAACCCTGCCTTCTGATCTACGCAACATTCCTCACCCTGCTCTTTAAAATCACCATAATTACTGGTAGGAAATTCACGAATAAGTTTGAGAAATAGATGTTCACTGTGCAGTGAACTATTTTTCTATTCAAGAATTGCTACTCAGAAACAGGTATGCATTTGCTGTCTCACTATAATGTAGAAACTCAGTACATCTGATATTCTGGGGACATAGCAGAGTTAGAGACCATGTACAGACCAGCTAAGCAGCAAGTGCATAGAAGCTCTGTCAGATGCCCCATGACAGTATCTGACTGCCTGCTAGGGTGTAAAGAAAGTGCAAAGCAAATGTACAGGATATTTAACACTTCCTAAAAGTATCCAGGGCAGACTGCACATTGTTATGCAGCAAAACACACGTGTGCAATAGTTTCAATCAACTGGGTGGACAGATGCCTCCACAGTTTGCATAGCAGACCCTCCATTCAAATAGTAAATTGGTGGGAGGGGTACAGCACACACAGAAAGTAATCCAGGAGCTCACCATGTCTTTTCACAACAGTCAGCAGGTATGATTCATTCCACAGTCTGCCACATCTTAGCCTAAGGCTCTGCACGTATAGCACATGTGAGCCACTGAGGAAAAGACATAACCTAGAAAGCCAGCTCCTCAAAACACAACCGAAAATAGAGTTGAGGCAGCCTGTGACCCAATGGATTTGTATTAGGCTAGATATTTATCTTCTGCCACTGCTTTTGTATAGAAAAATGCAAGAAACAACATCCAGAGGAAGAAAAAACACATCTGCAAGGAGCAATCACTGAAACACAGAGCATTGATACACTGGTATTTTTCATCAGAAGAAATTACAAGCAATTTCCCAAGTAATTGTTTAACCGTCCTCATGTTTCCTGAAATATCCTTCTTTCTTAGAATTAAAAAAAAAAAAACCTAACAAAAAAAAATGAAGTAATCAATTAAGTTTGTATTATTTAGAAGCAAGAAAATGCAACAATTTTAAGTTCAGTGGCCTTGGCAGGATGGTGAATGGCTTGTTTCAACTCACCTTAAGTCAAATAAGCTTTTGACCACATTAGTCAACTAAAAGTGAAATCATATGTAGTTTATATTTTCACTTCACAGTCATAATTCCTTCATGACTATTACAAGAAAATAAGTTCTGTGCCCAAAACATTAGCAAACTTTGGCTTTGTGAAGGATTTTCAACACCACAACAGCTTAAGCAATTCCTCAGCACTAAGTTCTTTGAATTACCTTGTCTCCATCTCTGGCTACTGAAAATTTCTACAGGACATACTCTTTTTATATGCAAACACTCTTCACATTCTCAGGTTCTGAATTTTGGGAACTAAGTCAGATAATATAAGCAGTAAAAAGCCTTAACGTGGGTAAAATTGTGATGTCAGTGTCTTTGGTGATGAGGTCATTAGATGTCTTGGTCATGGGTGTTTTTTTCACTCAAGTTAACTACCTCCCCTATCACTAACCTTTTACAGAAATCAGGCACACACATGTTCATGAAGTCACTGGAGATAGATAGCCAGGATGAATCACCTTCAAAAGCTGCCTGTCATATATTTACTCAGGAAAGAGTGCACTGCCTTTTTAATGGGTCTTCCATCCCCCACTAATGACAGAAATAAGCTAAAAGATGAGCTTAGGCAGTGTTGTAGTTTAGCCCCAGTCAGGACCAAGCTACGTAGTTTTTCGCTCACTCTCCCCACCCTCTGAAAGAATGGAGGAGAGAAAATAAAACAAAAAGCTCGAGGTTTGAAATAAGGACAGGGAGAGAACATTCAAGTTACCATTACGGGCAAAACAGACTCGACGTGGGGAAAACTATTTAAATTTAGTATTAACAAAATCAAAGCAGGATAATAAGAAAGAGAATAAAAAACCCAATTTCCCACCACTCCTCCCTCTTCCCAAGCTTAACTTAATTTCAAATTATCTCTGCCTCCTTTGTCGCCCTGAGCAGCACAGAGGGGGAAGAGGGAATGGGGGTTGTGGTCACTCCTTCCTCCTTGGGGGAGGAACTCCTCACACTCCTCCCCTGCTCCAGCATGGGGTCCCTCCCACGGGCTGTAGTCCTTCACAAACTGCTCCTGCGTGGGGTCCTCTTCCATGGGCTGCAGTCCCTCCGGAACGGCCACAGCCTCCTTTGGGCATCTACCTGCTGCAGTGTGGATTCCTCCACGGGCTGCAGGTGGATCTCTTCTCCTCCATGGACCTCCATGGGCTTCAGGGGGACAGCCTGCTCCACCATGGTCATCACCACAGGCTGCAGGGGAATCTTGGCCAGGAGCCGCATTACTCCTCCCCCTCCTTCTTCACTGACCTTGGCATCTGCAGCCGTTCCTCTCAGAAGAAATTCTTCACAATCAGCTCAGGCAGACGCCTCTCAGAATCTCTTCACATCTCATCTCCTTCCCACTTCTTGCAGCCAGGCCGGGCCGAGTTGGGCCCAGTCGGCCGCCCAGTGGGAGGCCAGAGGGTGAGGGTGGCAAGGCCCACAAGGCTTGCGCCTCCCCCTCTCTGCCCCTGCTTCTGCTTCTTCACTCCTTTTCTTTTTAAAAAATTATTTTCTCCTTCTTAAATCTGTTATCACAGAGGCATTTTCACTGTTGCCCATTAGCTTGGCCCTGGCCAGTGGCAGGTCCGCCCTAGAGCTGGCCAGGTCTACCAGACAAAGGGGAAACTTCTAGCAGCTTCTCACAGGAGCTGCCACAGTAGCTCCCTCGCTACACAAAACCAGGACAGGCAGCTGGTTTCAGACAGCTAAGATGAGGTCAGATTACTGTTTTCACTGAATAAATTGAGAGCTGAACAAGGGTAATTTCACATGTGGGAGAGAAAGTAAGGCTGCTATATTCTGTTTTCACAACTAGCCACCTTCTAACTGGTGTTTCCCAAAATAAGCTTTCCTTTTGGCAAACTACTTCTTTTTGAGAGTGAATTAGTTTTTTTGGGGAAACCATAGGATCACTGAATTTGTTGAAAATGAGATCCAAAGACAGCCAATGAAGTCTCCCAGAATGAAGTCTTTCTAAATCACTGCTGCCTTTTATAAAAAAATGACCTCAGTTATAAGATGTCAGCCACAAATCTGACAATTTTTAATTTGTGTCTTTAAAAACAGATACCTGAAATGAACCATCTGAATTTGCAATTGAGGCAACTAACACATACTGTCCGTTTAGCGCTGATGCATCCAATGACGCATTCCCCTTTGTTTCATACAGACGGAATCTTTTTCTTTGAAACCACAATTATCACATTTCTGGGTCCTTGAACAAGGTCATTCTTCCAAATGATGCTAGCAGATTGCTTTGTGCAGATCTGAATGTCAGCACTCCACGCTGGCTCTCTACTTAATGCTCACTGTGGAGATCAGGGAGAAGTTCAACTGATAATTTCAAAATATTTCATTGTAACCTTAGTTCTCCCCCATCTGTTACCATTAAAATATCCATGGGCAGAAAGTCTGCAATTATCTCATTCTTTCCAGTTCATAAATTCAATTACGTTCCAGAGCTGCTTTTAGGAAACCACAGGGCAGTTAGGCAAGTGCAGATCAGAGTCCACATGCAGTGTGAAGTTCAGGCAGGGATATGTCCCTGCCTGGTCTTCAGAAATGCCCAGTAACCACAGGCAGGAGAAGTGGTTCCCAGGCTGCTTCATTTCAGATCACCTTCAGCACTTCCCAAGACCTAGATGAAGACTACATCTCACTTATATCACATCACCTATGGCAAGGGACAGGCACAGATCAATGGCAAATTTCCTCAGACCTCAAGGCTCTTTTCTGGGGTTGCCAAACTTCTGCTTACTCTAATGGACCCCTAAGTTCTTCTGGATACCTAAGGCAGCTGCATGCTCTTGAAGTCATAATCACTGACACCTCTAGAGACAGACCAGTTGATATTAGCCAAAAATTTTGTGCTATATAGAAATTTATATTTATAAAGCATTTTCTTATGAACAATACATATTACACAGCTGCTAACTTTAATTTTTACTGTGATCAGAGATAAGTCATTGATAAAAAAATTCAGATTTTGTTTCATTCTAAATTGGCATAAATGGCAGATACTCAGATTTCTTGTTGAAAACTTCAACCATTTCCTTTATATTTAAAGACTCATCCCCTTCCTGGGTAGATTTTGGATACATAGGCACTGAGGTATTTAGACACATCAAAGATGTGGAACCTCACTTTTCTGCCTCTGGTTTCCATTCAGGACAACATGCTTACCAGAAATATTACAGAGCCAATTGATTGACAATATTTACACAGCTCATTTGCTGGTCTAAAAATCACAAAAATGAGCTGAGTCAGTACTAAAATTTTACTTATTACCATATTAAAGCTCTGCCATGCACCTTTTGTAGCCTGAAGAAACCACTCTGAAAGTTCACAAGTTCACCGTGCTTCTCTGGTAATACTAGCATGTGCATTTCTTAGCTCAGATACTTAATATGCCTTTTCTCAATATACAGTTTACCCTTTTAACAAATATTGTTAAAAGCAAGCTGTTGTTCTCCTAAAGCCCACAACATTTGCATTAAACTCCAAAATCATTTCCCTCTTGGCAGCTGCAAGTTGGCCAGTCTATACTTCTACAAAACAAGCCCATTCTTTCTACTCTTAATTATCTTTATTTTGAGGGAAGCATTCCCAAAGTCAGCAGTAAACATACCCTTGTCTTTTGCTAAAGGCTGGAAAACCAACGCTGTTGCCAACTTTTAGCTGCACGTGATGAAGGTGTTGAGCTAGATATTTGCCATGCCAGGAATTTTTAACAACCTGGGCACTATCTGGAGAACCACAGTCTTGGAAGAGAAATGGCACGAAGAGGCAATTATAAAACGAAAGCTGGAGGTTGCCAACCACAAATTGTAACAAAAAATAATTTAGATAGGGTCCCAGTCATGGTTTTTTTTTGAATGTAAATGATGTAGAATAGTCCTCCATACAGTGGTCTTTTTTGATAGCCTGGTAGTCTGGACTTTGCATTGCAGACTACTGCCTTGTCTACTTTGATTACCGGCCTGGCTAATAGATCCAGGTGTACTGTGGCTAACCACTACTGGTCTTTCAAACCTGTACGTTTGCTAATATGCACAGGAATTGGACTTACCCCAAAACCACAATCTGGCCACTGTAGCACTGATGGTTAAAGTAAGTTCAGGTGAAAGCAAATTTCTGAGCCATGCTCATTTCTCCAAGACTACATGTCCTGTTTAGGGATGAACTCAAAAAGGCTATGCAAGCATCCCAGGAAGTCCATTCTAAGAATGTATCACGCACTTTTGCTTTGTGGGATCTTACTTCCTTATTTTAATTGCATTAACTCACCTCTCCTTTACAGAGCCATAAAAAAGGAGTGAGAATGGCTGCTCCAGCTGGTACAAATTACCAATTGCAAATGCTATGGAAAACCCTCAAGATTCCATGAAATATATATTCAGCAACCTCATGGGTCAAAAGTGCAATTAGCCAAATTTGGAAAGCATGATTGGGAAATGACCTTTTGGGGGAAAATAATTTTCTGAAATTGATGGCTTGTTCATTGTACTACAAAAAAGAATAGCTGCTAAGTAATGCAAAGCTTGCACCAAAAGTTGTGAAAAGAAGTTGTGTGCAGCTGACAAAACGGTAAATTGTAGGAAACACTTTTAATTCATGGCTGTTCATGTAAGAATAAAAAAAAAATTGCCCAAGATTTCATGCATGCACTCCATGGAACACAAACAAAGCACTTCAAAAACATCTGTTTGAAATAACCCAAGGTTAGAAAGGGGAGCAGCATTAAAAAGGTCTTTGAATAGTGATAATGAGAAAAAGACACAACAAAGAACAACAGGAAACTTGCAAAGATCATTTATTAAAAGCAACTTCTTACACATATTATTATAGTGTTTACAAGGGCATATGTCTCTCATCTCCATTCCCTGTATGCACTGTTGGATTCCACGTGCCATGCAGGAGTGTCATCGGGTTGCAGGTATCTGCAGAGCAATTGCTTTTGCTTTCCTGCTGTAGAGGCACTGAGTACTTCAGCTGTACTCACTACTGCAATACCCAAACACCCTCTTGCCTCAGGCTCTGACTGAAGGAAGTATTAGCTCCTAAATGACCCTTTTGCAGATAAATGTTTTCACATTTTTCTTGGTAATTTTTCATTCCTCAAATATTGCTATACAGACACAATAAATACGGATTAGCTTGAAGTCTTGGCACCAATACGATCTTATTTCTGCCTATCCTCCCTTTTCCTTCCTGCTTTCCTCTCTCACACTCAATTTTGGCTCTGTCATGACTAGCTAAAATTTCACCAGCAGCATCTCAGTGATTTGCTTTGCTTGACCTTCCTGAGGCCTATTTCTGCATTACATCAATAAGATTGCACAACAACATCAATAATGCAAAATGGGACAAACAGATACTGAAGCTGTCCAAAGCTCTTTTATTTTGCTATCCATTCCCTCCTTAGATGATATGAAGCACTCAGATGGCCGCAACATGGATGCCAAAAGGTTCATTCTAGCTAAAAAATGTCTGAGGACCTTCTGCTCAATAATGACAAAGGAAAGCTTCACAAATACTATGTCAAATGGCAATAGCATGGTAGCATCAGAGGAAAGGGAAGGGAAAGGGAAGGGATGTGGATCAGGACAGCCAATTATTTTAAAACAATCATGCCGAACACTACAGTGAATAAGAAATTTGTGCAAGTTACTGAATTATCAAAGATCATTTTCATCTTCTTCTAATAGACCAAAACTTTTGAAGGCATACCCAGCTTGCCTTTTCACAGTTTTGTCCAATTTACGCTATCAGTGGTCATCATTCCAACCTCCCCTGCCAAGGAAATCTGCTTTGAGAAGTTGCCTCTAAACTTGCCATTGACAAGCAGAAAGGCTGGAAAAACTCATAAAATGCCAACAAAAATTCTACTATTAGAAAAACTGACCACAAAATTCACATTCATGGATTAAAATGGAAGGGAGGGGGGAACTGATTTTGAACATTGTGTTGTTTTGACTTAGGATTCACACAAATCTAGTAATAACTGATGCTCTGAAGGTATACCAAAAATAATCAATTTTATATGGTATTCCTCAACTTCAACCAACACTAATCAGACAATAAAAGCTCTTGTAGTTTCTTCCCTATGTAAACATTGCTCATTTTTCAAATTAAAAAAAATTACATAGTTACATTTGCAATATTTTCCTGTCTTTGACACTTTTTCTAAAATTGCATAAGAAGAGATGGACAGGAATTTAAACACTGAAATACAGAGAGAGCTATCCCCATAATCATTTATATAAAATAACTGAGGAGGAAAAAAAAAAAGAAAAAAGTTAATAAAAACACAGCAACAAGCTTTAGTAAATTTAAACAAACTTGCAATACTTCTCTACCATTTGCAGCATTGAACAACTTGTGTAAAATAAAAAACTTTTAAAGTTCTAGGAGATAACTAGGCAAGAAAATGCTCTGTGTAAATATTTACCCTTACACTGTTGTCAGCATCAGAGGTGTGTGAAAAGTGACCACCTAGGAAAACTTTAGGTTGAAAGGAAGAGGGCTAAAAAGGCTTCTCTCAAGTGTCACTGGGAAGAAAGAGGCTAGAACTGTACTTATGCTGTTCCCAGAACAATTTGAAAAGGGGCAGCAAAACTACATGTGGAAGCCCAGAATTAACTGATGAAATTATAAGCTAGACACAAAACGCAGTTTCTTTACTTAAAAAAAGCACTCTGGAAAGTTTTCTAACCCTAGCTCTGGCATCCCTTCTGATGAGCTCTTTCATAGCTGGTTCTTACACATGGAAAAGTCCAGTTGCAATATTTTACTTCAATTTACAAAAGACCCTTGTGAGACTGCTGAATTTTTACAGGGCATTAGCTGTCATTGGTACATAAGCACTTGTGATACTTGCAACAGAGTTGCAACAGCAGGCCCACTGTCAGTGTTGTCCCACTGACTTATGAATTACAATCAGGATAAATCTTTCCCTGAACATAAACCAAAAATTTTCAAGGGAGAAAGCATTGGGTTCTGCTCAGCAAAACTAGGATTTTCTCTTAAAAAAAATACAGGGGTGCAACCCTTGTCTTTATTTCATCATGTTAGGTTAGTGTAACCTCATCATCTTCAGTGAAAAAACTCCTTTCTTGCCAGGAGTGCAGTGCTACTGAAAAACACAAAGGTACTGGCATAGGAAGATTACGTATCTGATCTCAGCCTAGTGCCTACAGGCTAAGAGAATCACCAGTTGCTACTAAATATTTAAGTTAATCATTTGTAGTCCCGTGGGAGCCGCATGAAGTATGCTAAGGTAGTGTTTCAAATTCTGAATTCTGAACAAAACCTTTGTGAAATTACATGCTAGGATTATTTCTTTTGTATTTTTGTGCCACTGTGGGCCCTAGTGCAATATTGATTTTTTTTTTTCATCAGGGCATGCTTAATTTCTGTGCATCATGGGGCAGGGAATTTGTTTTGAATGTCATTTACATCTTGCTGCATTGATTGTATGGAGTTTGAATGCATTGGTAACATAAAGAAAATGAAGAAAAGGGGGAAATATTTGATGGTGATACCCCCAGAAAGTCTGCTTGCTAACTGCCCTGTGTAAACAATACCAGATAGCATCCTCCAGTGCCAGATGGGTTCAGCTGTACACAGAGTCTGCTGAGCCCTCAGAGCACACCATCTGCTTCCTCAAAGGCGGGTTAGTAAAAGCAATGTTAGAGGTCATTTTTGAAATGCACAAATTCTGGGAAGAAGCACACATTTTTAAATAGAAGTTAGAGGTATTGATTCAGGGAATGCCACAGACAAAACAGGCAGAGGTGGAAGCTGCAGAGTAGCTGCGTCTCCTGAGAGTTGAGACAATGTAAAATTACTTCAGATATGAGGTTTAATGTAGCTGAAGGGAAGGAAACATGAAGATACATATTCTGTATAGTAAATTTAGGAGGGGATAGGCAGCAATCTGGCAAAGCTTTAAGCATAAATCTTAACATCATGATGTAAAGATGGAATTTTAAAACACTGCACTGCCTAAAGAAGTACAAATACCTCTTTTCTCTGATTGATTCTTTACAAGTGCATTTTCTTTAGCTTGAGGAGAGGTGAGCTTCCCGCTGGCCTCTTCCACTACTTCTTGCCATCTGAATCAATAGCCTTGAGGCACGGCATCTAGACTGGGATCTCGCAATTTTTCTTCTCAGCCTTTCCTTTCTCACTAGTTCATCTCTATATTGTTCACTCTATACCATCAGTGCAGCAGAAATTATCAGAAGTCCAATAGTCTATACACCCCGTCTGGCTGCTACAGCATGTGCTTAAGAAGTATGAGCCAAATATGAGGCCAAGGGGCCTTTGATGGAGAGAAATGTGAAAAACAGAGTGCATGCATCATCCTGAGGAAGCTTCACAGTGCTGTCAATGTTTCACATTCTGCTAGTAGACTGAAATGCCTCAGGACAGGGTCAAACATTTCTCCCAAATGTGAGTGTCCTTGTGCCTAAGGAGAGAGCTATAAAATAGCCTGGGGACTGGTTATGTGACTCAGGTCAGCAGTGCCTCATCACAACTGTACCTGGGTCTACAGGCCAAAACAGTCCTGACACTAGGCTACAAAGAGAGGGCAGAGGTAGGCATGAGCAGCTACCTAGAATCAATTCTTCACCACTGCCACTGCCAAACATCTGAATCTGTGGCCCATGGCCATGAAATATTTTTGCTGGTTCAGTATTTTGAGTCATTGTCTTCCACCTTTGGCACTTGGCAAGGTGTAAGTTTCACTTCTCCAAATTCCATATACAAATATATGTACACCAGACATTTAGGAATGGCAGGATAGAGAAATGCACAGAGCTGAGAAAATATCAGGTTGAAAAGGAAAGAGAAAAATACCACTGAAAGTACTGGCCATGAGGAGGGAAAAAAAGGGGCATTAAGACAAGAAGCTTTTGATACCACTGTGGAACCTGTGGGTGATCTTTTCTCCAGCTTTTCTAGAGCTTGGGTTGTTTGTTTTCCCCTTCTCATTTCCAGGAAACAAACTGTCATGAGAACAAAAGCTTGCATTGATGAATGTTTGCTGTATTAACTTTGTAGTGTTGCTCTATCTTCCGAATATAAGAGCTGAAGAGATAACAATAATACGCAATGTGATTGATTTTACAATTATTGTGGCAATAAAAAGAGTTGATTTATTTTCCCATCATCTTTACAAAGGAAGTGTAATAATCTCTCAAACTCTCTTTCTTCAATAATAACTGAATGTACAATGAGAAATAGAAACGTCACTACACACTTAAGTCTGGACGTAGGGAAGCTTTCCTGGTTTGGAAATTTCCAGGTCATAGTATTCATCCATTGTTCATGTTCATGGATCAATTTCTATACACTACAAAGTGCCTGGATATTATTTAGCTACCTTAAAAAGACACAGTGTAGGCTGATAACCCAGCAAGAACAGGGTAGGCAGCATTTCCATCTACCAACACACTGGTTTTATTTTTCTTGGGTTAAAGAGCCTGAGCAAGGAAAGGTTCTATGTGCTACAATTAATCTAAAAGGAAAATGTTCAGTTTCAAACCTGAGAGCTTTTTATCCAGGCCAAAAAAAAGAATTCCCTGCAGTTGTCACGTAGGTATCATATGGACAATCAATCCAATTGTTTCAAAGGTGCAAAGATACCTATAGTATTGGGGGAGAGGTGGGGAAGTAGAAAGGTGGAAAGCAATACAGTTGGGAAAGGGCACTTAAGGAAGCCAAAAATGGGAAAAACAGTAGAGTGTTCTAGTTATTGGACACATCAGATATAAGTACATCTAATTTAGTAACAATTCACAGTATAATACTTTCTAGTGAAAATTCAGTAGCCTAGCTGCACCGTTGATTAACTTAACCTAGATTCTTATGGCCATGTACAGTGAACTTGTTTAAGGAAAATAGCCAGAGCTAGCCAACACAAATCACCTGACCTGCACCTTTTTCTTCACCTTGTGCACTGTGATGCTTATTACCTCAATTTAGCTGGCTACCGTTGGGAAACCTGGCTTATTTTACACCTACTTTACCATGTTAAAATGCTTCCACAGACTGTTATAGCATGCTCATTAGCACTGTAGCACTTCTAATGAAGGCAGGACCCAGGTGCTCTCCAAACTCTCAGGGTCACTAGATACTTCCATTTTTCCATTGATCTGAAAGACAGATGGCAACCCTACCCTAAATGAGGTTACATACACCTTTTTCAAAACACCAGGAACACACTGATTTCTGGAGGCTAGAAACGATCATTAGAGGGCTGGCATAAGGTGAGTCCTCCACCTCAGAGTTGCTGAGATCACTGCTATATGGAAAGCACATTCAGAGAGCCTGCCACCTCACCTGGTTGGAGATGTTCCCTGGCTTGTTCTAACAACAGGATTGATCTTTCAGAAGTCCTCCTTCATATCACACCACACAAACTGTAGATCTTATTCACCCATAAATAAATGAGGTGTGAGGTGGTGCAGTGGAGTATATGGATTTTACAGAAAACACTCATCAACCAAAACAGCTCAGGGAATAGAAAAAAGTACAACATTGAAAATACAACGTCTCCTGGAACACGTCTCCCATTTTTGCCTTTCTATACATATACTGTTTTCGTAACTGGAGGAGACTGAAGGTTGAAGAATAAGTCTGCTTACATAGAACCTATAAGGCTTAAATTAGTACAACTACTCTAAAGGCTTGAGAAGGTGTATCAATAATCAACCAAGCTGAGGTATTTTCAGTCATGCAGTAGCAATGAGGTTTATTAAAGGTGAGAGCATATAATGACAAATATTCATTAAACCAGTCAACCATTTCTGAATGTTAGATATGTGAGGAAAGGTTATTGGTTATTGCTTAAATCCTTTATATCTATTTATCTGGATCAAAGAGTCTAAACTGAATTTCTATGCAGTGCTTATACAACACTAGGCACAATTAAATAAACAACCACAAGTAGCCACTAGAAATTATTTAAGAGGTTTTAAGAGATAAATATACTCTCAAAGTTTAGATTGCCTCAGTCAAACAATCTCACAGAAAGTTAGATTTAAATGAAGTTGTCTCCCCCACATTTACACGATACAGTTTAATTAAATCCTTCCCATTAAGAACTAAACAGAGTTTAAATTGATGTTTGACCCATCTCAGAGGGCTGGAACTCATTTAATATGGTGTCCAAATATCCTAAAAGCAGCCAGCCACATCTATAGTGTCCATGTGTGATGAAAACAAGGAGTCACATAGTTGGACATGTCTTCTGTTTGGAGGGACCAGTACAATGGGTACATGATTCTACTAGCTTCAGTGGAAGGCTGCAAGTAATATTAATTCCTTAATGAATATTAATAATAAGGGTAAGTATACCTGATTTCACTTTCTCAACATGAATGAGACTACCTCATTTCTGCTGTTTACATAGGCTTCCATCTTGGTTTTTTTTGGAATAGAACAGAATAGTTCAGTTGGAAGGGACCTACAACTATCATCTAGTCCAACTGCGTGACCACTTCAGGGCAATCACTTCCTGTCTTTAGATTGCAAAGTGTCATTTGTGAAGGAAAAAAGCACAAAGAGGCACCCCACAGCTTTGATCAACCGTTTTCCAGAATCTAACAGTTGCAGAGGCAACTTTAAACTATTCTTTTCACAGGACAAAAATTATTTCTGAATTATAGAAATACACAGCATCATTTGCTTCAGCTTCCAGAGTCCAAATGAAAACAATGATATTGTTGGTTTCTTTCTTTTTTTTTTACTGGAAAAGCTGAGAAAACTCTGACCCATTCTTTGAGAATAAGTATCTTTTTGAGGATTTTTCCTGTCCTTCTTTTATTGTTTTTGCAGTGCTGTGATGAGTGATACTTATGAAATTCAGCTGTATAAATTCACATCAATCTCCTTGCAGAAGACCTATCTGAATCAGATGGGCTCTGAGTCTATCAACAGAACAGGCACACTCTTTAGCTAGAGCTTACTGTGCTCATGGGCATAGAGTTTGACCTGAAAATCAATTCTAGTTAAAATGCTTCAGTGTTGTCCCTTTCCGTCTTCTTTCCTGTAACCCTACCTTGTAATATTAATTTTTTAAGAGGAATAGAGGGTGGACAAAAGAAAGACAGGTTTTAATATTGATCTCTGAAATCAAGGCAACCTTTAGTACACATTAATTTAAGGAAAGCTGCAGTATTTTTGCAGGATCAGGCACCCCAAGAGAATTCACATATTGAATTCAAGTTTTCATTAACTCAACACTAATCCCTTTGACTCTATGTTTCCAAGCCTGGAAGCCTAATCCTCCTTGAGGGCCTAGACAGTGATGAGAGGTTTAAGATCAGTTCCCTGCCAGGCAGGTGACTTAACTGGAATGCCACTGTCAAGATTTCTCTGCTCTCTTTCCATCCCACTTCTAAGCCAATGAAATACGATACTTCATCCACGGTGCATGACTTCATTCCTCAGAAGAGCCAATTCACATTTAGGTCCTCAGATTTCTGCTTTTAAGCATCCCTGGAACTAGACAGGATATTTTGACTGGCAACTTTGGATTACAGGTTAAAAAATAAAGTGCAGAACTATCTGTTGGTTGACACAGCTGCAAAAGTACAGCTTTGTCCAGCCTTATAGCAAAAGATTACCATTTTCCAAAAGAGGTAGGTAAAACGTATAAACAAGTATGAAGGTAGGACTTGGCATCCAGAAAATCTCCTTTCAACACTAACCACTATGATTTCCTCTTGCTTTATTTCCCTGTGGCCTCACAAATCTGACATTTCTTTGGGTTGGAGACCTCCCAACCCTGACACCTCAGTTAGCCTGGGAAGTGGAGGTCAAGGCACTCTCCTGACCACTTGATGTAAATCTCCTTTTGATGAGGAGAGCCTTGCAGCCAAAATATTGGCATTGCTTATGCCAGTGCTCTAAATACTAGATCATGATGTAAATAGGAATGATTTTTTTATTTTTTATTTTTTTAAGTAGAGTGTGGAGTTCTTTGGATGTTGTACGAACTTATCCTCTGAAAAAGGCTCCAGAGTAATAACGCCCTACAAACTTACCTCCACGTGCTGGTCTCTAGCTAGGAGCCAGGCTTCTGGCAGCTAGGCACTGTGGTGCCTGACTTGCTGGTTCCTACAGCCTTAATACACTGTGTGAGGAAATTTGCTGGCTACACTATGAGAAAACAGAAAAGCTGCTTCAGCTACAGGAGCTTTAAACTAATTTATTGGGGTGATTTCTAATAGAAGTTCTGTTAAAGTGCCTTGAGATTAATTTTGCAGAGCATAAAGAGCTATTAAAATTCCTAAAAATAACTTGTGCACATCTAAAAATATCGCACTGTTGTAGTCCAGTAACTCAAGCCCTTCTGGGGTTGGTAATTAACATAAGTACTAATAAAATTACCATCTCTTCTTTTCTGTGAGTGAAAAAATGCCGTATTTCTAGCTGTATAGGACCATAATGAACTGGCTTCAGTGCTTTAACTCTTTTTTCCATGAAGGATAAAGCTTATTCTTCCTGTGCTTGGTGACTGGTAACTTTGGGGAAGAAAAGCTTAAAAAAACCCAACAGTTTTCCAAGCAAGGCTTATGCAAAATTTTATAAACGTGCACCCATGTGCATGCATTGTTCCAGTGTGGTATACTGTTCCTTCTTTGTAATCTTATTTTATATTTTAAATTTCTAGACATTAATTCATTTATATAAAGTTGCTTTTTACTCTTCTTATACATCCCTGAAACATAAGAACTTGTGCTCCACACTGTTGAGCTAGAACTGCATGAAATAATGACTGACACATTTTAAAACACTGACAAGAGTTGACTAAGCATTTTCATGCTTTAATGACTTTTAAGTGCTCCAGTTATAATATTCAGCAATGTAAATAATCTTGACATTAAACAACTCTGCAGCCTGATAAACCACTTTTATATGGCTTAAAGACATAAGAGGACTGAAAAAGACAGCCTCTTGCCCTATTTCATACTTAAAAATCTACAATTTCATGAAACTATTTTAAGTAAATGTATGGTTTCTAACATAAATGTTTAGTTGTTGGCAAGAAATCTTAAAGAACAGAGTGAATATTACATATCTATATATGTTTGAAAAAACTGGTGTATCTCTTTCTGACAGCTAATATTTAATATTTCTTTTAAATAAATTGAGAACTGAGTTTCTTTATTCTTCAGAATAAAATGAAGTGCTAACAAAGTTAATACCTAGGCAAGCACACTAAAACACATTTCCTTAGGGGGAACATTACTGGGACTGAAGAACAGTTAGTTTAATTGGAAGCTATTGTTCAGGTAAGAGTGGATTTAAAAGAATAAAAAGGAAGACCAAAGGCTATATTTATATACAGTTGAAAGTATTAATGTTTCTCTGTATATAAATTTCTGAAGGCATATCAGCACCGTAACTCTTTCTCAGTAAATATGAGAACAGTTAGTGATATCTTCTTAAAATGTGACCTACTTTCTGCACAATAGCCCCAGATGATATAACCCATCTGCTTTCCTTCTGCACACCCTTATACAAAAACATATTGGATATACAAATAACAGCATAGGAAAGGTGGAGATCTAGATCTTTAAACTGCTGTCATACGTTTCATAACTTTGCAAAACAATCTCCAAAGTGTCATACAGGCAAACAAACCAGCCCAATTTGAAGGAATTAACTGCACTTCTAATTACTTTACTATCTTTTGCCATTTTATTACACTCATGAGAGACAAACTTGGCTGCCAGCTGAAGAGCCTTGACTTGAGCCAGAGCCCCAGTAAGGGGCAAAGACCAATACCCAAGTATTTGTCATTCAGAAATCTTGCAGCAGTGGTGATTGTATTTCAGAGATGCTCGCTCATGAGAATCAGTGCCTCTCAGAGATTAACTGCCTGTAGGTATGTACTGCATTGCATCGGTCAAGTCCTGCAACATTTATCCACGTAAGCAATCTGAACCATAGGTTTGATGGAGAAAACTGCAAGATGTGTGTCTTATGTTTTTCAGCACACCTACTTCAGGAGCTTACAGGAGGGATGGCAGTTTGATGTCCCTAGATAAGTTCTCCACAAACCTGGTTCCTGAACAAGGAGACATGTGGTGACCAACTGTTGCAGTCTCACTCACTTTGCCACTGCAGTGGCTGCATGCGCTGCTTTCTCTGCTCACTTTCCAAGCTCAGCCAACAATCAAACTGGGATTCAATCCTGTGACTTTGAGCTGCTGTACTTCAAAGCAGATGTTCCACCAATTTCAACCAAATCTGTAGATCTTTCACTTTAATTTTTATGTTGGGTTTTTTAGGTGTTCTCTAAAATATATGAGATTTAGGTCACTCCTGCTAAAGGTCAGAGGATTAAAAACAACAAACACATTCCTTATGTTATTGTTACAGGTAATTCTCTTCCTCCAGACATAAATGATATTCCTTCTGGAGAAAGGCATTCGTATTTTTTTCTAAAGCAACTGAGGATACCTCTGCAACCTCTGACCAAAATGATGACCACAGATGGTTTTCTGCTCTTTAAAACAAATTACTGTCAATATAAGAGTAAATTAATCAGACTTATGAGTCTATAAGCATTATGTATCAAGCCAACTGACAAAAGACAACTTCTTAAAATACACTGTAATGTTCTAGCTCCATAAGCAAGCCTACTAAAAAAAAAACCTGTTGTGTACAGCAATTCTGATTTAAATTGCATTTAAATATGAGTCTTTCTTGCTCTCCTCTTGACTTTAATCTGTGTGAAAATTCTAAAATAAAGCAATAGACTCCACTTATTTTTGCCAAGTTTCTGAAATGTGGGAGGGATTTGAGCGAAGATATGGCAAACTTTGTGCTCCACCCTCTCAAATATGCAATGAAGGGATCAACTTTTTTCCCCATGACTCCACATGAGAACGAGGAGGAACAAGAACCTTTCTGGTTACTTTTCACGAACATTTAATACAGTCTAACAGCCACCAACAAAACCAACAAAGCTTTGTTGTGAATGCACTTCATTAAGCTAAAATGATTAACATTACAGAAACTTGGTTTATAGATCCTTCAGGTAACAAAGACCATTTTCACAAAACATGTGGGTCGCCTTACACAATAAGCAATTTTATCTCAAATTTGCAGCATTGTAAACTTTCAGTGCCTCAGATTCAGTTCCAGGAATTAACAACCCCCAATAACTTCCATTTTATCCGCATTTCATTCAACTTTAGTCTCTGAGTTAGTAATTAGGAAACCTACCCAATAGCTCATGCTGCTTCTCACTATAACCTCTGAGATAACAAGAGACTTGTAAGTTCTTCTGAAATATCTATGCTTATTACTGTCTCCTCTAGGGCTGGAAAAGAGGAAATAAAGGAACCATAACTATGTTGTCAGTAAGGATTCATAAGCAGAGAGTGGGATATTGAAAGCTTCTGGAAAATATTCTTTGATAAATAATAAAAAAGCAGATTTGAACGGTTCTTAAAGTGAAAGGGAAATAAAAATAAATGCCTAAAGGACTGATTTAGAAGGTTCTTTGCTTCATTAGTTCCCACCGACCTCAGTATGCATAGGCTCTTTCAGTATGTCCCAGGATCAGGGCTTAAATTTAATGTGGCAAGAAAAAAGAAGAAAACAGTATCTTGAATGTAAACCCACAGGTAGTTCTTCATACAGTGCCTGTATGTAGTTTCGTTACATATTGTGCTACATCCCTTGTCTTTCTCCTGTTTATTAGCCTTGTCATTATGACTTCTTAAATTAGGGTCTGATCTTGAAACCTTCTGCTTAACACAGCTGCACAACATTGCTCATGAGTAAAGCCAAGCATAAGCATAAACATCTGTAGGATGAGTTTAGGCTGTTACAAAATGATTCACTTCCTTCAATTGGACTGGAAAAAAAAAATCTTACTTACTGCTTTAAAATAATAAATATACTAAAAAAAAAAAAAGTAAAACCAATATTCTTATACTGCAGTACACAACAATATCATAATACTTCATAAATTGGTAGTTGAACTTCATTGTCGTGAATTTGGTAACACGTCCCTTACATGAACATTATTTTTAAATTAGTAATGTAGGGCATCACATATCTATCCAATAATCACTAAAAATAGATACAGCTTGACTCATGCTATTTAAGCCTGACCATCTTGCGATTACAGCTCTTATTCCTCACCATTTTCATGTTTCTTCTCTCCAGACAGTATTTTGATTTCAAGCTCCCATTCTGTAAATGACAACTGAAAAGTTGCAACTTCAGTAACATTAATGTGTATTTCATCAAAGACATACATAAAAATGAGCTTATTACTGCGACAGGTAAAGTATTGATCTGATAGCTAGAAGCATGGGATTTCACCATTTACCCTGGATAAGCGACATGATTCTGGAGCACGTACTACCCCCTCAACACCTAACGCACACCTGGAGGGGCCACAGGTCTCTGTCTGTGTTGCAATACGTTGCGTACACACCCTGAAGGAACCTACACTATTTTGATTTGATATCTTCATCACATTTCAATGCATCAGCAAACTGCAGAAAAGCCCTTTCATACATCTTCAGAAAAATCCCTAACCCTGCCTTGTTCACTGAACATTTTTCAACCATGTTGCTAACACTTTATAAGCAGTGTGATAGAGGAACAATTATGTGAAAAATCAATCGATCATGCAGTTACATTAGATAGTGTTATGGTTCATTAAAATATTTGAGACTTCAGCTAAATGGCTAATTGCTCTGTATAATAAAAAATTTATTATTTGTTTCAGGAAGGAGAAAGTGAAAGTTTTGAATCAGCCAAAGACACAAAAGCATGCTGCCAGAGTGCTCAGAGAGCCAGGCAAACGGGAGTGACATCTCCCATGTGACAGCCTGAGTCTTAGTTCTGGCTTCCCCAAAAATGGAAAAACTTTTTGCCGTGCTCAGAGCTTAATTCTGCCACCATGGAAGATATCTAACTTCAGCAAAAACACCAAAAGTTTATTAGCACCCATTCCACCAGCCTAGCATGAAAGGTATAACTTGCCTGACCCCTACTCTCTGACTTCTGCTACCAGCACTAACTCAGGTAGAAGTTGGACTTAGTTTTGTAAAACAAGGCAAAAAGAGTCAGGTTCAAACAGACATAGCTGGGGCTGGATTGATTCTTGTTTGCCTTTGCTTCCTTTTCTTTCAAATTGTCCATGATAATGCAACAGGAGAAGTAGAAACCTCTCGAGCAAAATAAAGGTTTTAGAAACAAAACTATCACATTTGTCAAGGACATTTAGCCATGGCTCATTTGGTCAGCAACATTCCCCATTACCCTTTATGTAGGCAAAGCTTTTGAGCCTTACTAATTAACCTGACAACCACAACAGCATACTAAAGGGTCGGCGTTTGAAAGGAGTGAATCTATCCTAACCATTTCAGGCCAGGTGTAAAAGATGTAGCTACACAAATTAGGTTTTCAAATAATACCAGAGAAGGAAAAGAATAAGCATGTATTCTGCATACACTAACAAATAGCCCATTTCTCTGCCTAGAGGAATGAATATACACTCTAGACTACCAGTGTACGCAAACATAAAACACAACTGTAATTTTCTGAGCTGCAGTGTAAAAACAGTGCTAAAGAGAGTCAATGCAATAGCTGTATGATTAAGAGCACAATCTTTAAAAGGTCAGCTTTAGGAAAGAACGTCCCTTTGACCCATCTGGCTTTCTATACTGGCATCACGAGCACAAGCCTCTTTCCCTATAAGACCAGTTGGCATATGGTCTAGGAACATACGCATTAACATAAGGTCATTAACATCAGCGAGCAGAAATGACTCAGCTAATAAAACCTAAGACAAGCAAAAGCTAGGGCACTTCTGTGAAGGACAGTGGTAGCAGGACTCTCTGGTTCCCTCTCAAGGTTGACATTTTCCACTCAATGATGCTAATTTCTTCTGAAATTTGACACTCTGACTTTCCTTCCGGAAGAATAAGAACTTATACCAAATATTGTTAATTCTTTAAGGCACGAAAAAATTATTAGAAATCTTACAAGATCTGTAGAAGTCAGTATGGACAAAAGCATTAAGTTACTGCTAGAGTCATCACGGAGGATGAATGCAATAGGCAAAGATAATCAGCTACGTGTGAGCAGAGCGTGTCTCTAATTTTAAACATGTTCCTAACTTACTAACGCACAGTCAAGGAATCTGAAGGGCAGTGTTGACAGAAACTGTCATTCTAGAGAGCTATGAGCTTTAATCATCAAAAGTGACAGAAATCATGTGTAGAAGAATCAGCATGAGAAAGATCAAGGAAGAAGGTAAGCAAGCGTAACAACAGTTTGGAGAGGCAGAGCAAAGAAATGTACCTATTAAATGGGTGTATTTCTTAGGCACACAGAGGATGCCTCACACAGTGGTTAGTAGAGCAATTAGATGCCAAGAAAGCCTCTGTAAACAGAGGGAAGGACACTCACCAGTAAACCATTTTACTCATTTTTGTCCTTGAAAATGGTTTTATGCTATTTATTCATTTTCCTACACCAATCTGAGTGTAATCACTGCTGCTGCAGACATGAGGTTTTAAGGCTACAAAACACAAAGCTCATAGGGAGAGGGAGTATATTTTATTGGATCACCTGAAAGAGCTGGAGGTAAAAAAAGGCATGCTATTAACCTTAAAAAAGACTCAGTTCTCAAATATTCTGCCTTTTCTCCAAATGGTTTATTAAAGGTATTATCCTTCTCCTTTTAACACATGGGTGCTCGTAGACAGGTGATACGTGGTCATTCCCCTGAGTATCTTTTCAAACAATTAGACAATTTCAAACAAGTTGGAATCTTTATTATACTAAGTTTTGAGTAGTAGCTGTATACAGAAACAGACTGAGAGAGAGTTGTCAGTACTAGCATAACCTTTACTAGACTTCAAGTCTTCCAAGTAGGGGTGACACTGTGAATCCTCCAAAGACATAAAAAAGCCTGCATGGTTTTGGATGCTGTATCTGTCTAATAATAAGCCACAAAGCCACATGAAACTAGTCTTTACTGGGTGTAACGTTCATCACTGTACCTCTTTACTACTGGAAGGGGCAATAGCAGTAAGGTGCTGCAATCTCAGAGACATCCCTTGGTGGCAAAGGGGTATTCAATTGACTTGGAAATTACACTTGCAAAAAGGGATAAAAGCTTCCCAATCTGGTTGTGTTATGTGTTCTTTACATATACTCTTTCTGTGGCATTTTTACCCAGTTTCCTTCACACAGGTTTTAAGAAATTATGTTCTCTTTTGTACTGTGCTACTAAGAGGGGGTATTGGGTTGTTGCTGTACTCCCAAACATGAGGCCTTTATCACTGCATCTTCCCAGTATCCTTCCTAACACTCCATTTGTTCTTTAATCTTGTGATCAGATCCCTTTCTGTCAGCCATTTTAACAGCCTGGTTTTATGATTTGAGAAGGTAAATAGTAGAGTTGGTCAAAACCAGGATAAACTTCTGAATAGTTTTAGCCATGAAATATGAACGCTTGGCAGAAAAAACTCCAAATGTCAAACACTTCTGTTTCTACTGAAATGAGTAAAAGCTATGGAAGTTCCCTTTAGCACCCAGCTTCTACTTAAGCTCTTGTCTGAGCATATAATACAGCCACTGGGACTGACAAAGACGACAATTACAGGCAATTGTCACCATGTCTTTGTGACACCTGAAGCCCAAGGTTATGGTTAATTGTCACCAAAGAGAAGAGGGGATTAGAAACAGGAGTAAACTGAGCCATCATTCAGCCGACATTCCTTGACATGGGATATTTACAATCGCACTACAATTGCAGGCTGACAAAGCCCGCAAGTTAACACAGTAAGACACTCACAGCTAATAATTAACCTTCTCTGAACTAATGTTTGACTTTTTCCAGGGGACATAAATTTTATTTTCTATCAGAAAGACTGATGACTCTGAGTTGGAAAAGACTCATTTTGTATCGGCTGAGGAAAATGGATTTCAAGATATATTTCATTATCAGTGACTGAGAAAAAAGATTCATTTCCTTGAATAGAAAAAACAAGAGTAAAATAAAAGAGAATTCAAAAAGAGACCAAACCAATATTTCTTCTAAGTAATCTTTCCTTTATTTTCTCTAGCATATTTCCAGAGTCAAAGATTCAGAAAAAAATAATACATTTTCCTACTCTGCCAAGTCAGACCTACCTGTCATGAAACTCTCCATCTGTCTTGCTCCCCAACTTCTTACACAACCAAAGCAGCTCTTCTGGTAAATGTATTCTCAAATAAACTGCTCTTTTAAAGATGCAGTAAAAAGCATATTGACTACATATCACATAATTTTTAACTTATTTATGAGGAATATTTTGCAGTGGGATATCCATACTACTACAGCTCATAACTTTATTCAAGCATATATGTCTCCTAAAACTCAATAACCTGTTTAGAAAGTGAATTGATGGCAATTTGACACTCTGTAAGAAAAAATATTTCATCACACTAAGTTTAAATGAAATGCAGTCCAAAGTGTAATTACTATGTTTAATATTTAAAATCATTGATTTTAATGGCAATATACATTACTAAAAGTTGTAAACAGGCTCATTAGATGCAATTTTACAGTTTCTGCAACACGAGTAAATCATCTCTCACTCTAACAATTCTATTTAAAATATAATGCATGTTTGATTATAATGGAGAGAACAGAAATTTCTGCTTCATGCTAGAGTTACTGTTTCTTATAAGGTCATTAAATCGCTACATATTACTTGGGACCCAAAGCAGTAATTCACTGTCTTCTCTTTGAAGAATGGGCCTTTGAGTAAAAGTTAATTTTATACTATGCATGCACATATATCTACCTGCAGAGCCAGACATTGCAACAGGTGCAGACATGGGCAAGGTGCTGCAGCGGTACAGACTGAAAGTGATATTAACACAGGGGCTGCTGTCCTTTCCACGCTGTTCCTCTCCCCCAGTAAACATCTCCACAAATTCATACAACTTGTCAAGTTTCACACAATGGGCATGGGGCTTCAGTCCACTCCCTCACAGCCCACCTGGGCTCACCACCACTAGAGGACAAGTGAAAATTATTTCAGGATCCAGTTGCCTTCTTAGGCTTCCACCTTAGATCACCATTCAGAAACTGAAAACACAGGTGAACTTCAGTAGTGATTTTAGTGACTTTATCATTCATACAATGGTGCAAGGCAGCAGAAAAGATCATTTCATAAATATAGAGAAAAAAAATGATTAAGGCAAAATATTGACTTCATTATATACACGTGCCTGAGAATTAATTGCCTAAAAAAGCTACTGCAGTAACAGACCTGGAGTATGAGGTGTCCTTTCTACCAAGAAGGGACAAAATGAGTAACTGTGAATAATATTGGTCCTCCGGTAAATTAGATAATAAGCTCTATCACCGTGCCTGGTCTGTTCTTGAATTTGTCAGGAGAGACTTAGCTTCATTAATTCAAGGAGAAAGACTGCTCCTATTCCCTACAGAAATACAACCAGAGGAGGACACAATAAGAAATGTATGAGGTTTACAATTCTAATAAATACAGGGAAGTGGCAGAAAGGTGACCATTTCAAGTGCAAGCAGCAAATTCAACACCTATCACTGGTAAAAACATCAAGGTTTCAAATCTGAAATGGGTCACTGAGTTATCATTTGCTATTGGAGACAGTTATATCATTGCTTTTACAATCAAATATGCATCTTGGGCTCAAGGGGATCGTTTCTCCTCCCACAAATCCCATCAGAGCACTGTTCCAGAACAACACTGAAGCCATGTGATTTCCTATCTAAATTTATTCATGACCAGTTTATATGCACTGTTCTTGTTCCAACCAAAGGGAAAAGTGTTTACAGTGAGAGTGGTTTAGCCCTGGATCAGTTGTGGAATGTCAATTTTTGGAGACTTTTGAAAGTCAGCAGCACGAGACCCTGGAAAAGGTGGCCTAACTCTGAAGTTAGCCCTACGTTCAGCAGAAGGATGGACGAACTGCTCCTGAAGGTCCCTTCCAGTCTGAATTATTATTTCATTACATTATTATCCTTTTTTATCAGAACTGTGCAGGAGCTGTGCTTCTTGATGGTAGTGTGTTGGTGTACAATAGAGAATCACACAGCTGTGTCACTCTACAGCAAATAGTAAAAACTTACAAACTAGTTAATTGTGCAGGTTTTTATTTTCATAGAACAAGTGCTACAGAATCATATCAGTTTTGTCACTGGTAAATTACATCTTGCTTTATGTTTCCAGAAGTGTTAGTGTGTGTGCGTGTGTGTGCGTACGTGCGTGCATACACTCGTATGCCCTTTTGGGCATCTCCATGGACCATGTTTGATTCCACCTAGGAAGAGGCAATAGCCAGAATCAAACTGTACTGCAGTTAAATCAAAAAGACCATTAAACCTAAGTCAGTGTTGTAACAACTCAATATACCGTCTCAAAATCTGAAGGAAAATAAAATGACTGGTAAATCAAGACAAGAAAAAAAAAGTAAATAATATTACCATAGATTAATGTATTTCATGTGAGGGATTTAGGCATTTCATTTGGAAGCTTACACAATGACGCCATAAGCCTGTTGATGCATAAACTTTATGAGATTTGATTCCTGTCCACCAAAGGCAACAGAGCAAATACCGATAAGCCTGGGAAGATAAGTCACCACTTTTCTGAGTATGTTCTTTTGCACCTTCCCTGAAAACCCACAAGAAGAGGTCACTCAAGGAAGTGAGGTGAAGGCATGAGGCCATACAAGGAGCTGTTTCAGCCGAAAGGGAGCAGAGGTAGGACCAAGCACCCTAAACCCTTGACAGTGGGTGTGTGATGATAAATAGGGAAACAAGAGATGGGGATCTTGGGGGAAACCTCAGAGCCCCAAACCTTTATTGGTTAGGCCAAGTTCTTTGCTAATCAATCACCATGTACTGCATTTCTGAGAAGTTTACCATGCAGCTAAAACAATTATTATTTTGAGATATGTCTGCTCCTGATCTAGTAAGATCCAAACTTCAATACAATCAGATCAGAAATTCTGTGCAGGCACACCAAAAAGGGATTTTAAAGTTAGACAACTAAGCGTATAAGCTCCAGGTCAAAATGTAGCATGGAGTGAAACATCTCAACTCCACTCACTCCCTTTTCCAGAGTTACAAATTATGGCTCACCCTAACTAACCATGCATTTGGCTGAGCACTCCAGCCTTCAGTCCCAAAATAAACCTGTTGGCTCAGTTTACCAGTTTATCTCTGTACATTTTAGCCTAGCACAAATTATTTTTCTGGCTCTTAAGAAAAAGTAGCCTGCAGATGCAATGTAACAGTCGGCCAAACAGTTTTAACAAGGCATCACTAATAATCAAAACTTCACTGTGACTATTGTATGGAATAATTGCATGTCTCAGCTAGAAAACTTATAAAGATACACCACCACTGAAGATAATTAAAAATTAGGCTTCAGAGAAAAGATGTATTTGATAATTCAGATCAAGAGAATACATATTCAAATACCATATCTAAAGACCTAATTGCATTGTTTTAAAAATAATCACAATGATTTCACAGAAAGCAAGAAGGTTTAAAAAAAAAACCACAAAAGCCAACAAAGTACAATCCATTAGAGTCAGTCTTGATTACTTAATGTAAATGAGCACATCATTATGGTTATATTAATGAACAGATTTTTTTTTTCCCCAAGCTTGACATATTTGTGTAAATACTCAATCAAAACAATTTGGTGAAAGGGATTTTTACTTACTATATACTCATAGCTCTTTATATCAAGAAAGCACTTGAAGTTGTTTGGTTACTAATTTTGTCAGATGGGGTTGGAGGGGATTAGTAAATCTGCCTGTCATCAGTGACGACAGTTCAGAACTAGAAGTTGGTTTTAGGCCAAGAGACAGTAAAACAGGGTTGCTCTCAGTCTAGGTTTTACCCAAACAGGCTATGAATTGTGAGTTTTCATTTACTGTTTGGGTTGGCCTGCAACATCAGACACTGGTCTACATAAAAATGCTAGAAGTTGGTCCAATTACGGGAATGAACATTTTTGTTTCTGATGGAGCCAAGGTTCAGTCACACGACACTCTAGACTCAATGTCTGGCAGCATTTATAGGAACTGGCGGTAACTCTCAACTTGATCTAACAAAGGAAGCATTTTATTTTCCAGAGCACAAGAGAAAATGACTGTTCAAGAAAGTCCACGTTATTTTTGGCAGACAAAACATCCTTTATCTACCTAAACGCAATCAGCTGTACTACATGAAAAAAAAATTCTAACTAAAATGGGTATGTGACTATCTGAGGTGAGAAGGAACAGGGTTAAACACATTTGGGCCTGTAGCTTTTCTAACACTAAAGTTACCCATAGACATGGCGTAAGTTTGATAGATTCAGCCACAAGTAACCAGCTTAAGATAGCAATTATGAAAACCTATGAGGTATTTTGCCTTGACTGCAACATAAACTGATTACAGACCTTCTGCCCAAAGAAAATACACTATCTAGAGGTATTAAAATGCATGGCTTACAGAATCTTTCTTTTATCCAAGCCCTTCAATACCCTTCATCACCATTAGATAGCAGCACCTCAAACAAACATTGGAGGATTTTTTTGTTTCTGTCCTATGATGAGGTCATTAAACCGATTTTAAATACAGAGAGCTGAGATTCAAGAACAGACTATCTCAGTCTGGATGAAAGAGGCAAACTCTGGATGAAATTGGAATTGAACGGAGTTGTCATCACTCCAGGCCTTATTCATTAGTCTGACCATACTATTAACTACTGGTTTTCAAAATTGAAGCAGTGCACACCCCCACCATTGCAACATACCTAGCTCCAAATGGTCTAGAGTTTGGGTTTATTTGAATACTAGATCATGTATTTACCAGACCACATTACTATGTTAAGATCTTGTTTTCTGTTCTTTCATGCTAAGCATCAGTACAGGTGCCTATGAATGCGGTACCCCTGAGGGGACGTGTTTTATATTGCTTTAATAAAATAAAACACAACTGTACTGGTATATTTTTCTCCCGATATGCTTAAGATTTCCCTGTGTCCCTATCAGGAGAAGCAATGGGTTGTTCAGAAATCTTTTCCAGAAGCTTTCTTATGAAGCTGAACTCACGCTGAAGTACTGAGGGCAAAGTGTGTCGGCAGAGCAATGGGAAAAATACTTCCATGGGCACAGAAATCTAATGTGACTGTGGGTCATGGGAAATCTGCTTTTAATCCCCACAATTGTCATGGTCCTCTGAGGATTGACTCTGCTGAATAAAATTAAAAACTGGGAGGGATAAACTCCTGCCTGCTTTTCCTATCACACAGTTCCCTTAAGGACATCATCACACAGGGAAACCTGTTGTAAAATGTTCATTTATGATATGCACACATAAACTTTAAATCCTTTACAATGCCTAGGAAACAGGTGGTGTCTCTCATTCCATAAAAGCTTCAATACAATGAAAAATTTATATGCAAGATCTTTGCTCCCCTCTTCCCAGCACACTCTTGCTCCTCAACCTCTTTGAAACCTCCAGTCTGGAACCAAAATAACTTCTTAGCTTGCTTTTTGCCTTCACTGTCAGTAGTGCACACCAAGCTGTTCCAGATGGTTTTGGAGTACTTTGAGGTAGAGCAATCAGAAACCTGTGGAAAGTTACCCTCTTCAGAGGACAAGTAAGATATGGCACATGTCTGTGTTTCAAAAGTTAAAAAAATAAAAGAAAAATAATTTTTATTTGAAACAATGGTTTGCACTGCAATAATGTTATGGTCTCTCCTCATATAAAACTCATGTTAGCCTGTCGTCCATTCCTGATTAATGTTCACAAAACGTGGTCACTGGAAGCCACTCAACACTTATCATACTGCCCTCTCTTCTAAAATGACAGTAAGACCTAACACCTCTGGAAGTACATGCTTTAATCAGTCTCCTCTATACCCCACAATGAAATTCAGTAATCCCAAGTGCTGGCTCTTATAAAGTCACATATACTAATTTTGTTACGCCTTTGTTGCGTGTTAAAGGAAGGTCCACTGTAAAAACCCTTTGTTATGTCCATGTACTATGCCTCCTTCAGTTTGGTGTGGCAGCCAGGAAAGGAATTTATTCTGCCATGGCAGAATACCTGCAGAGGAAACAACCTCACCAGGGCTTGGCTGTTAGCTTCCGGCCAAATGCTTGATGGCAATCCAAGGAGGTGTCACTGGGGCCTTTGCACGCTCCCCAGGCCACATGTCGTGGCAACCAAATACATAAATGTGACTGGATTTTCTTTCAAATTAAAAAAATTGCTTGGTGGGACTGAGTCATCAACTGACTGACGGATCTAAAGAGAGGCTTTAAAGAGTTACCATGTAATTTCTGGTTTCTCAGGAAAACAAGTTAATATGGTTTTGCTACACTGAAATACTTGATCCCTTTTAGCATTCTCCTTCCCACAACAGTGGCAGGTAGGGAGGGAAGCAAACGACAAACCAGTGTTGATTGAAGTTGTTGAAAAAGGGATGTGTACATCTTCTTTCGAAACCAATCCACTGAAACCAACTGTGAGGTGGCCTGTTTATCTCCCATTTTCCAGAACTCCCTAAAAACTTCCACACAAAAGTTTTATTCCTTCTAAGCAAGTTGCCCACATTTTTAAAAATCACAAAACATAATCTCATTGTCAGGAAGGGATTAGTATTTCAAGCACCTCCATTTTTTGGAGGGTTTAATCAATAAAGCGCTTGGGCATTGAAAGGACAGGGTGCTGAACCTTCTAATTGGGAGATTCCTTTAAGCCCTCTGAACATATGCAGCACAAAACCTGAGGCTAATCACTTCTAGAAGAAGAAATATTACTCTTCAGCTGGGCCAAAAAACGCTACTCAATTTAATCACCGCTGTAGCAGAGAGTCAATGTTTTTTCAGCACAGAATTCCCATCAATGTGGCTGCTAAATGACATGCTCATAGCACCTAAAGAAAATGCATTTCAGTTTCATTCTGCCTATCACTTTATCTGGTGCAATTTCCAGATACCTCTGGTCAGTTAATGGAGAGCAATATTTCACTGCAGGCATGCAATATATCAGCACTTGCCAGAGGAAGCAAGGTAAGTTATTCCTTCCAGGAGGCAAGAAGGAAATTCCCAGCTTAGAGCTATATATGTTAAAAATGGTCATGTGAGCGCCTTTATGCCCTTCTTGCTTTTGTTAGGTTTGAATTTAGGTCTAGCCAAAGTTATCATATGGGAAAACCTGGAAATTGACAGTTTATGTTTATACACAGAACATGTACAATATAAGCAAAAAGAATTAAACTGACTTGTGGGCAGCTAGTATGCCATAGGCTAATAAAAGATTGTGTCTGTTCTTGCTTGACTTAGGAGTGAGAGACAACTACACGGTATATTGAATGCTCCCAAGGTGTCTCCACACACCTATAAAGTTTCTTCAGTCGTTTAACAGAGAGAAGCATCCTCTGTGTGGAGCATTTTGTGAACTCTACAGCCAAACTGCTATAGAAGGAGAATTTTGCAAATCATGTTGTAGACATCAGAATAAGCTATGGTGTTCTATTCAGTATTCACTTTCTTATGGTTATGTCTGTGCATTCTATTTTCAATGTAATAACAACATTTCATCCACTGCCATGAGCAGTTATGTCACTCCTCTAGTTTGGTGTGCATTTTTAAATGTTTGCTAGAAAGTAAAGAGCAAAAGGGTCATTTAACAGTATCACAGAAATTTGTACTTCTGAATGCCCTTTTGCAGCAACAGAGGGACTGCCATAATAAACCTCTGCTGTGACCATCACCTTTGGCTGTAGCTAGATGTTTCACAGCTAACACAAATAGCTTTCACATCTTTCATGCTGTAATTTCACTGGTACTTGTAAAATTCATTTAAAAAATCTCCATCCTTGAAGATATTCAGAAGTCATACGGACATAGTCCTGGGCAGCCTGCTCTAGATGACCCTGCTTGAGCAGGGGATTGGACCAGATGATCTCCAGAAGTTCTTTCCAACCCCAACCCTTCTGTGACTCTCTGGAAAGCAAATGTGTCCACTTGTGGAAATGCAGAAGATGAACAACCTTTTAAAACTATATAACTACTTCCATACCAGCCAAGACAGTTATACTGTAGAAACATATATAATCAATGCTTTCGCTGACAATTAGCAAATAAAGCGCATGCAAAGGAAGTTGCTTCTTATCTCCATTCATCAAGAGTTTTATGTCTTCTGCATTTTTTAATCCTCTCTAATACAACTGTGGATATTTTCGTCATTGAGATAAGTGGATAATCCTTTTTTTTTTGAATCCCATCAAGCTTACAGCTTCTCGATTTCTTAACCTCATGATGGCATTAACAATCAGCTCTTATATACAATTAACAACTAGCATTTACCCACAGTGAAGTCACCATACATTTCAATTTGGATAAAAAAGCTTTAAGTACAATTCTAACTAATAAGAGATCACTTTATTTTACAAAAACAGAGGAAGTTCCAAGTATCTTGGCTTCAGTGTATCTGCAAAACTGCACTTTTCCAGAGAGGTTTCATCAGATCCACACACCTTGCTGTTCACTGTGTCCTTGCTGTGCACTGTGTTGCCCACTGACATGTCTCAAGCTTGTGCCCTTCAGCACCACGCAACACTTTATACAGCCTTCAAACTTGTAATGCATTTCCAAATACCAAGCTTAAAACACTCTCAAATAGCCTTAGAATCATCTCACGACTAGCAAAGCCAAGGAGCGGGTAAATTGAAGATGTGCTTCAGTCCTGAAGGCGGACTGTATAAAAAATAATCTTCTCTCTGAAGCATCTCCATGATAGTTTCTGCCTTCACAGATCTAGGATATGAATAACAGCAACACTTGCATTGACTTTGGTCAGGGCAGAATGCAACCCATTGCTTTTCACATACACATGTAGTTATGGTTTTCCTGTTATTTCTACAGAGTCAAAAAAAAATGAAAGAGAAAAGACACACAGTCCTCCTGACATGTACAGTCATTACTCGTATACAAAAGTCTTGGTAAACAATGTGGTTGCAGTGGTGTGAATAAGGGTTTAAATCATCCTGCAGAAGCTTAAGTACCATCCACAACTCAGACCCTGCTTGAATTTCAGAACCAAGGTTGACTTCCCAGGATTGACAGATAAACTGCTTTCTCTACTTGACAGGACATACGGTACATAGATCTTTGAGAAAACCATAGATTTGACAGCACTGTTTTTAGAGATGCTTTCCAGAGAAAAGCAACTTGCCTAAGGTCACCTAGCAAATCAATGGCAAAACTGATGTCAAGGTCTGGATATTCCCTCCTGTAGTCTCCTGTTCTAAAAACCTCCATTGTCACTATCATATTTCAGAAACCAATCTGACACTTTTAAAAAAAAAAAAAAATGAGGAAAGGCTCTCTTATAACGGAGCAAATGCTCATTAATTGACTTTCTGACCAGATTGTCTGAGACTGTTTGGACAAACAAGAACACAAATTCATAACAGATTTGATTAAATTAGCTTTTGCTAATAACTAAGTTTAATAGAGCACATTATTTAATATCTTATTTGCACAGTCTAATGAAACAACCATTAATGTACTTTCTAATCCCATCAACACCACTGCCAGCAGAGATGAAAACATGATAACTTCAAGGTCCCAAAGCAGCAAGGAAAAATTCTCACTGTAAAGAAGATTATGAGAGTGAGAAAGAGGAGGTATTTGTAATTATGCAGCAGGCCCTAACTCCCAAGTACGTTAAGTGTGCTGCATTTGATGTGTCTGATGACAATTCACGTGTGGCCATATTCCTCCTACCTAACTTTAAGGACTTTACAGTCTCCTGAATTGTGAGCCCGGTTACTTTAACACTCCCGCTGTAAGCAACAGAGATTTTAAGCCCATGGAGCATTTTGCATAGCTAAAATAGGACTGAAAAGCCACCTCTACAAGTGCCTTTCTTCATTAGCTGTCTAGACATCCTTGGCTCTCTGCCATTGGGTAGACAATAAAACTCAGATCAGCCACGCTGGTACTGCTGACGTAGGGTGATGCCTGCACAATCTAACCCTGACATCAGTGTCCCTTTAACAACTGTGACAGAGAGCTCATCTTTTAAAACGTACTGGAAAACCTGCCCAAGTATTTGTGCAGTTTCTTTGGGCTTCATGCCTGGTGAGAAATGGTTCAAATATCTCTGTACTGCATTAAAATCACACCAGCGGGTTCTGTGTGAACATACTCAGAAGTCTGAATACAGAAGCTTCTGTTGTAAAGATTTAATGAGGTGATATTGCAAAACCATGGACACATTGCAAAACCTAGGGATAGGACTTATGTATTTGAGCTTACTGATTTGACTGCAAGTAGCTTGAAGGAGTCTGAGTTCATGAAAACATTTTCATTTCACTAATACAGCTTTCTAGAAACAAATAATTCATATCATTCTGGTTCTCATACGTACATTTCAGAGAAATACCAGCCCAGTACAACAAAATATGTATAAGTACAGGCCAGTGATATAACAAAATGTTATTTCACTTCTATTTGCAGAAGAAAAAAAGCCAACAATCAATTGGTTCTGCTCCTTAATAAAGTAATATCAAAGGGCTTTATATTTGTAGCTCTTCGCTAGAGTAAGAATAAAAAATATCATGCCAGCCAACTAATGGGTCATTTTTCTTGAGTCCACAGATTACCAATATATGGCTGAGAAGATCAAGGTCCTTTTCAAGCCAGGAAAATAATACAGATACAGGGAAAAATCTTCACTGTACATATTCATATATTCTTGCATTTTATATTTATGTATTCTTAAAAAGAATGCTTATATATTCTTGCTCTCGTTGCTCTCTGTCTCTAAATGTATATTAGTTACGTATATGTTAGATGAAGAATGTGATAGGCAATTCTATCATCATTTTTCTTCCAGCACCTGGTAGACAACCCTGACAGCCTGAATAGCACACCAGACTAAATATCTCAGCAGTTCATGTCCTAGTTGTGGCTGTAAAGCACTCCATAAAGAAAAAGCTCCTCTTCTAGGCTCTGAGCAGCTCACAGGATTAGATGTGCTTTATGTTTCTAACAACTTGCTTTCCAGATGCTAAATGGCTCTAAGGATTAGATGCATTTTATTAAAACCAGTATGTCCCAGCTTTGAGCTGGAGTTATCCACAATATGAAACACTTTATTCCACAAATCATCAGAGAACAGAAGGACACCACTGAAAATCACCAGATTAAGGCAAGTGTGAGCACAGATTTAACCTAACATTTCTTTTTCTTTCTCTAAATTCCATAGATATATCTCTTTTAGAGAGATACCTGTTTTCATATTACCCATTCAGTTTTGAAGTGTTGGACAAAAATCAACAACTCCTTTAAAAAAAAAAAAAAAGTAAAGGTGGAAAAAAATCTCCATATACACTGCTGTCAGGTGTGTTTTATGTCAAGCCAATAGCTTAGTATTTTTGATCATGTGGTCGAGCAAATTTATGACTACCTGACCTCCGGTTGCTTCCTGTTGCAATTCCCTTGGCTGATGAATGAATCTTTTCACCTTCCAAGGCTGTTTGGTCCCTGCTGACTGTGATTCAGGAGAGTGCATCGGCATGGAAACATGAGGCAGCCACTGACCTCAATGAAATGGTGCTCATGAGTCAATCCTTCACAGAGTGGAGGGAATGCAAACGACTTTCCTGGGTCAAGGAGCTGGTCCCAGGATTAAAAACAAAGCCCCAAAAATAAATCTTTTCACCTCTTTCAGAGACATTTTAGCAAAGAGTCTTTCATTAGGAAACATCTTAATGAAAAAAAACCAAGCAAAAAACTATGAAGTTCTTGTATTTTAAAAGAAATCTCTGCACCTCCTTAAGGAGGAAACATGACAGAAAAATGCAGTACAAAGGTGATTTTAATCATCTTACAAACACAGAATGGGGATCCAGGTCCTCATCCCCTCACCTGCAGAGAGATCAGACTTTCTAAGCATTATTAAGGAATTAGCTGTCTCAGGGTGACATTATTAACTCCTTACTATGTTTGAGGTTTGTGTTGGTTTGGTTTCGTTGAGCTTTTTTAATTTAAAAAGTGCTTGAGCAGAAGTCGAGTGGTAATCTAGCCTTTGACGTCACCAGCAACTATTAAGTGTAAACCCTTACTATGCAACTCATAATACCCAACTCTTACTACGCACTCCAGTAACCTATGCTTCCTCAAGAATTACTGGACTTCATGTCAAGTGAACAGTAGGATCTATGCGGCTCAAATTGTAATCCCCAGTGACAAGGCAGTTATAACACAAAAGCCGTCATCACTGATGCCAATTCCATTAGCTCTTGAAAAAATGAATTCCCTCCACTGTGATACTGAACACTGACTCTGTTTGACACCATGACTCTATCTTTACTTCAAAAAATATTTATTATACAGAGATGACTGCAGCGAGATGTAAAACACTGGTATTAGTAACCTGAGGGTTCCTTGCCTTGAACTTTGTGAGCTGTTGAGAATAAAGTTGGTCAGTTATTGAGAATACCTCCAATACCTGTAGTTCCAGTGTCGTAGTTCAGCCCCGACTGGGACCAGACTACGCAGTCTCTCTCTCACTCCCCACACCCTCCGAGAGAATAGGGGGAGATGATATAAGAAAAATGGCTCAAGGTATGAGATAAGGACAGGGAGAAATCCTTAAAGATACCGTTACAGGCAAAACAGACTCGACTTGGGGAAAACTACTCATTTATTTCTAAAACTAGCAGGAGAATGAGACAGAGAACAAGATAACTTCGCCCCTACACCTCCCTCTTCCCGGGCTTAACATTATCTCTACTACCTTCCCCCCGCCGAGCGGCACAGGGGGGAAGAGGGAATGGGGGTTGCGGTCAGTTCATCACGCGTTGTTTTACGCTGCTATCTTCGGGGGAAGAACTCCTCACATTCCTCCCCTGCTCCATCGTGCTCCCACGGGCCACAGTTCTTCGTGAAACTGCTCCAGCGTGGGTCATCTCTTCCACGGGGTGCAGCCCCTCCAGAACGGCTGCCCCAGCGGGGCCTCCACGGGCCACAGCCTCCTTCAGGCACCCGTCTGCCCCGGCGTGGGGTCCTTCACAGGCTGCGGGGGGATCTCTGCTCCTCCGTGGTCGTCACCAGGGGCTGCAGGGGAATCCTGGCCAGGAGCCGCATTACTGCTCCCCCTCCTTCTTCACTGACTTTGGCGTCTGCAGCCGTTCCTCTCACAAGAAAAATTCTTCACACCGGGCAGGCAGACGCCTCTCAGGGTCTCTTCACATCTCATCTCCTCTCCACTTCTCTCAGCCGGGCCGGGCCGAGTTGGGCCCAGTCGGCCGCCCGGCGGGAGGCCAGAGGGTGAGGGGTGCAAGGCCCACAAGGCTCGCGCCTCCCCCTCTCTGCCCCTGATCAGCTGCTTCACATCTTCTCTTTTTTTCCTGTTTTCCCCTTCTTAAATACGTTATCGCAGAGGCATTATCACGGGACATTCTGCTACCAATTGGCTCAGCCCTGGCCAGCAGCGGGTCCGCCCTAGGCCTGGCCGAGTCCACTGGACAAAGGGGAGCAACTTGTAGCAGTTTCCTACAGAAGCTGCCACCTTAGGCCCCCTCGCTAAATAAAACCAGAACATTCCACACCTCGCCTCTGTGAATGACGTATTTAAGTATTATAAGTAAAATACACACACATCAACAGAAAAAAAAGAAATCTCCCGCACCAAAATCAAAATAATACCCTCACAACACCAACAGCGGGTAGACAATTTACAAACAATTCATCACTTTTCCCTTCACCACAATCAGAACACAAATTCCCCATAATAATTTTACTCTTTTATGGAGTTCAATCCCTGTTTTGCCCGTTACTGCTCCCAATTAATATCCATCCTTATCTCAAATTCCTCAGGTCCCACGTTGGGCGCCAAAATAACTGTCGTAGTTCAGCCCCGATCGGGACCGGACTACACAGTCTCTCTCTCACTCCCCCCACTCTCCGAGAGAACAGGGGGAGATGATATAAGAAAAACGGCTCGAGGTTTGAGATAAGGACAGGGAGGAAAAAATATGGAACGCTTCACAAATTTGCGTGTCATCCTTACGCAGGGACCATGCTAATCTCACTAAATAAAACCAGAACAGATCATTATTACCGTATGTGGCCCCTGGCCAGAGCCCCTCCTGCCGCAGGGGACTCTCGAGATACATTGAGGTCCCACCTTACAGCCTTCAGGCCGGGGCGTGGGGGGGTGCTGGGCTACGGGACAGGCTTCAGGGGGCAGCC